>JAULKJ010235468.1:0-22895 GCA_032355405.1 Rubia balearica
TTCACTCTTGTAAACTACTATCAAAGAAGGGTGGAAGATTTATCTTCACAACAAGTAGTTAAAGTAGTGAATAGGTCTGGGATTCAAGGATAGATAACAGGTTTGGAAGCAGAAATCTATTTCCCCTAAGGTTTTTCATTTGTAGTTTTTGTATCATTTTATTACTTTGTTGTATGATTAGCTTAGTTACTTGAATTTGCTAGTTATCTTGTGTTTTAATTCATAACTTAGCAAAAACAAACCAAAAGTCCCCCTCTTTACATGTATGTACATATCTATATCTAGGCTCATATTCACTCTTGTATGTGAATATGGTTAAGAACATCCCTCTTCTCCGTGGAAAACTCCGACTTGCCACTATCTACTTAATTGCATTTAGGTAGGAAAAAGGGCATAAAAAAATCTTTGAGAGGTTCGACGACGATCTTCCAAATTTTAGTACCGCTGCCAGGGAAGAGGCGTATATTTTTGAGTGTTTGGGTATATTATGTGTGATATTTGCTATTTGCTATTTGTTTTTATTTTATTTTTATCTTTGTCTATTTTTGCTCGAACTAGGTATTTCTTGAGTTCGTGATGAATTTTTACCGAGAATCCTTGCAAATTCATTTCGACCTCTTGAAAAAATTAAATATCTCACCTTGAGGGAACTCATGATGAGAAGAAAGGCTCAACGAGCAATGTTTTCTGGGATTTGTCATTCCAATCATCTAACTGCATATTTATATACGTTGAGGGATAGGCACTATGAGGAAGAAAATACCGTTGGTTTTCAAAACCAAGGGTATTGTGAAGAGTTCTATCAAGAGAATGGACTTGATGGTTTTCAAGGGCAAGAAGCTCAAGAATGGCATCCATGCCCTGATTCTGACAATCTGGAGTGGAGTCGTAATCCGAATTTGTTGTATGAGATTGAGCCAGAAAACCAACCCTACAAATAGTATAGTTGTCCCCCACCACCTTTCACCATACCCCAAAACCAAGCCCAAGAAGAAGTATATAGTGTCACTAATGCGGAGATCATGGATACATTAGCAAACTTGACAAATTTAGCCAAGAATAATGAGGAATGGGAAGCTAAAACTTCCTCAATACTCAAGGATTTGGAGGGGAATGTAAGAAAAATGATAGAAGCGGTGATCCGTTTGGAAGCTCGGTATTCCAAAGATATACCATCCCAAGTCGAACACAAAGATATAGTGCGTGAGGTCAGCTTGACAAATGAGTTCGAGTTCGAAAAGGCTGAAGAGTTGGTGGTTAAATGCAATGAAGTTGAGGAAAAGGTGATTTTGCTACATCCATTTCCATTATCACTCCTACCCCCACCAAGTGAACCAACTCCACCATTTTCGGAAATTTTGAAGGAGATCAGAAAGGAGCAAAATGCCTATGCCAAGACTTCTAACCACCCTACTCCTTTTGAACCAACTCCACCTCTTCAAGAATTTCCTCTTGAAAGTTTTGTAACCCCACCTCTCTAGTTTTGGATACTCATGTTGATGGGGTTTAAGACTTTTCCATATGGATAACATTAGGTTCATGTCGACGACCTTAAATATACGGAACTTCTCAGGAGGCAACCTCAGCTTTTTAGTTAGGATAGTGTTTTCTTTTTTTGAAAAAAAAAATAAAAATTCTCAACCCTGTCCTCAAACCCTTACCCAAAACTACAAAATACCACTACAATCCACCACCAAAAAACCACCATCAAGGAGTACTGCTAGTTGTTGCTTTTTGTGGATGCTGATCGAAGCTTGGATAGTTGTGGATTTGTAGTGGATAGGTTGAAGCTCCATATTGGGCGGAGTTCAAGAACATGAAGGAGAAAAAATTCATTGAGGAGTGAGCATTGCTACCACCGGGAAGGAAATTTAAGGTCCAAGTTGTGAGTTATTTTTCCTTTCTCCCTTATTTCTTTAACTTGTCCTTTGGTTCATATTGAAGAAAATGTGTGTTTCAAGTGTGGGGGGAAGATAAATATATCTCATTGTATTGTATTATAGTGTGCATATGTTTTACTTTGATTTGTTTTGTTTGAAAAAATTTCCCGCTAAGTTGAAAACCTGAGAGGGAAACTTAAGCAAAATTGGGAGGCTTGGAAAGATTTTAAAAAAAAATCGAAAGGGACACCTATACAAAAATAAGAGGACAAATGGTATGGAAAAAGGTGAGGGTGAGCATTGAAAAAAGAAGAAGTGTGAAACTGGGAAGTAAACCTGAGAGGGCTCTAAGGCAAAATGAGAGAAATTGATAAATTTTATGCTTTTCTTGATTTGTCTATTGCGTAGCTTTTCAGGTAGAGTAATCTAGTTTTATGCTTGTATTTGGTACCTCACCTTTGATTGGTATGATGGTTGTTTAGATTATCTTAAACTTTGGGACGTGAGTGTGGGAGATTCTTATATCTTGGGGGCTACGGTAGTCTAGAAATAAAATGTTGGTGTTTTGGGAAAACCTTTGCATGCTAATTTACGCTTAGTTCTTTGATTGTTCTTGTTTACTCGAGGACGAGTAAAGGTTTAAGTGTGGAGGATTTGATGAGACATCAAATGAATATATTTTTTGAAACATTCAACATCTTTTTTGTTATATTTTTGTTGGAAGTTTGCTAGGTTTAGACAGGTTGACATCATAAGGGGTTTAGATAACCGTTTTTGGTTTTCTTATCTATATCCTTCATTTTGTAACCTAGCTTTAGTCTAATAGATTTTTGGTTGTTACGGGCATCTAGATTCCTTTTTGTGACCTTAATTTGTATATTTCTCGTAAGCACTTTGGAGTATTTTATTGAGGGCCATTCGCAAGGATGGTAGAATATTAAAGGCCACGTTTCAAAACGTGGAAGAAGATAAAAGGGTCGGAGAAGGAAGACAAAGAAGCGGATTAATTGTGATCCGGAAGTTTGAACCAAGTTCTGGGAACAATCCAAGAAGAACCAACTTCTGAGGGTGGTACCATTGGATTCGCCTTCTCGAGCACTGTAATATTGACTAAAAGAACACACAAAACGGATCAACGGTTCACACGTAGCGATGGAATTTCGAAGAGAAGGCCAGTTATTCTGAAAATTGATAGGAGATGAGCAGAACACTTGACACTGACCGTGTCAAATTGACACTGACTTTGGCCACTGACCGTATCACAATGATACTGATCGTGTCAAGTGTCCCATCAACCATTTTATTGCTTTTGTCTTTTAATTCTTGGACTATAAATACCCCCCTTCTTCCCAATTTTTCCAAGACTGCCTTTGGGCCTCAAACCCTAGTTTTTCATCATCTTTTCTTAGCTTTTCATTCATTCCGTGAATTCCTATAGATTTTTTATGGATTGTAATTATCTAGGTTAGCAATCTCCTTAGGAGCAATGGATTGTCATTATTTAATGATTTCTCTATTGTATATTTATGGTGTTTGAATTTTATTGTTGAATCCATTAATGGTGTTAGAAGTTTGAGTATATGAATTGCTTGTATGACTATGTGTTAGGGTTTGGAGAATGTAGCTGATTCTCCATTCCTTTGATATGAAGTCCAAGAGCATGAATTACAGCCGCTAATATGATTAGTGATTTGATAATTGCTAGATATGTGATAATGTTGAATTCTTTATCATGTTTGTTTTTTGTGTCAAATAGGAGAATTTTATGAACGTTGAACGTTTTTGTCTAATATGGTGTAAATGCATGAATTGGTTCAATGCTTAGACACTGTATAGTGTTTGTAAGTGTTACCAAGCTTGTTGATTCTTTGTGCTTAATTCTATTAATGGGATACGTTTAGGCATTAAATGACTAAAGGGGTCATTGGGGAGGTTTAGCTAGAGATGTCGAATTCACTCTTGTAAACTACTATCAAAGAAGGGTGGACGATTTATCTTCACAAGAAGTAGTGAATAGGTCTTGGATTCAAGGATAGATAACAGATTCGGAAGCGGAAATATATTTCCCCCAAGGTTTTGTCATTTGTAGTTTTTGTATCATTTTATTAGTTTGTTGCATGATTAGCTTAGTTCCTTGACTTTGCTAGTTATCTTGTCTTTAAATTCATTACAAAGGAAAAACAAACCAAAAGTCCCCCTCTTTACATGTTTTTATATGTATGTACATATCTATATCTAGGTTTATATTCACCCATGCAAGTGTAAACGCTTAGGAATATACCTCTTCTCTGTGGAAAACCCCGACTTTCTACCATATACTTAATTGTATTTAGTAAGGGAAAAAAGGATTATAAATTAATTACATCTTTGAGAGGTTCAGTGATGACCTCCCAAATTTTGGCAACGTTGCCAGGGAAGAGGTGCATATTTTTTAGTGTTTGGGAAGATTATGTGTGATTATTTGCTATTTTTATTTTATTTTTATCTTTGGTTGTTTTTGCTCGAAGAAGGTATTGCTTGAGGTCTTCGTGAATTTTTACCGAGAATCCTTGCAAATTCATTTCGACCTTTTGAAAAAAAAAATGGAACATCTTACCTTAAGGGAACTCATGATGAGAAGAGCGGCTCAACAAGCAATGTTTTGTGGGATTTGTCATTCCAACCATCCTACCGAATATTGCTATACGTGAGGGATAGGCACTATGAGGAAGAAAATACCGTTAGTTTTCAAAGCCAACGGTATTATGAAGAGTGCTATCAAGAAAATAGAGTTGATGGTTTTCAAGGGGTAGAAGCTCTAGAATGGTATCCGTACCACGATTCTGACAATCCGGAAAGGATTGTAATCCTGATTTGTTGTATGAGAATGATCCGGAAAACCAACCCTACGAGCAACATACTTTTCCCCTACCACCTTCCACCATACCCTAAAACCAAACCCAAGAAGAAGGTTATAGTTTGACTAATGCGGAGATCATGGATACATTAGTAAACTTGACCAATTTAGCCAAGAATAATGAGGAATAAGAAGCTCAAACTTCCGCAAGACTCGAGGATTTGGAGGGGAATGTGAGCAAAATGATGGAAGCGGTGATCTGTTTGGAAGCTCATTATTCCAAAGATATACCATCCCGAGTCGAACTCAAAGGTACAGTGAGTGAGGTCACCTTGACAAATGAGTTTTAGTTCGAAAGGGCTGAGGAGTTGGTGGTCGAATGTAATGAAATTGAAGAAGAGGTTATTGTGCTACATCCATTGCCATCATTACCCCTACACCCACCTAGTGAACCAACTCCACCATTTTCAAAAAAATTGAAGGAGATAAAAGAGGAGCAAAATGACTATGCCAAGCCTCTTAACCATCCTAATCCTTTTAAACCAACTCCACCTCTAGAAGAATTTCCTCTTGAAAGTTTTGTTAACCCACACTCTACTTTTGGATTCTCATGGTGAAGGTGTTCAAACCTTCACCATATTGATAACATTAGGGTCGTGTCGACTACCTTAAATATACAGATTTTCTCGGGAGGCAACCTGAGCTTTTAAGTTAGAATAGTGTTTTCTCTTTTTGAAAAAAAATAATTCTCAACCATGTCCTCAAACCCTTAACTAAAACTACAAAAATACCACTACAATCCACCACCAAAAAACCACCATCAAAACCACCGTCTAGGAGCACTACTAGTTGTTGCTTTTTGTGGGTGCTGATCGAAGCTTGCATAGTTGTGGATTTGTAGTGGATGGGTTGAAGTTCCATATTGGGCGAAGTTCGAGAACATGGAGGAGAAAACATTCATTGAGGAGTGAGCATTTCTACTACCGGGAAGGACATTTAAGGTCCTAGTTGTGTGTATTTTTCCTTTCTCCCTTATTTCATTATCTTGTCCTTTTGTTCACATTGCGGACAATGTGTGTTTCAAGTGTGGGGGGAAGATAAATATATCTCATTGTATTGTATTGTATTGTATTATAGTGTGCATATACTCTACTTGATTTGTTTTGTTTGAAAAAAATTCCCGCTAAGTTGAAAACCCGAGAGGACAACTTAGGAAAAATAAGGAGGCCCGGATAGACTGAAAACCCGAAAGGGAGACCTATACAAAAATGAGAGGCCAAATGGTGTGAAAAAGGTGAGGGTAAGCATTGAAAAAAATAAAAAAGAAGTGTGAAACTAGGATGAAAACCCGAGAGTGCTCCTAGGCAAAATGAGAGAAATTGAAAAAAAAATTATGCTTTTCTTGATTTGTCTATTGTGTAGCCTTTCGGCTAGAGTAAGCTAGTTTATATTGTATTTTGTACCTCATCTTTGATTGGTATGATGGTTGTTTAAATTATCTTAGGCTTTGTGATGTGAGTGTGCGAGATTCTTATATCTTGGGGACTACAGTAGTCTAGAAACCAAATGTTGGTGTTTTGGGAAAACCTCTGCTTGCTAATTTACACTTAGTTCTTTGCTTGTTCTTGTTTACTCTAGCACGAGTAAAGGTTTAAGTGTGGGGGATTTGATGAGGCGTCAAATGCATGTATTTTCTGAAACATTTAACATATGTTTTATTATCTTTTTGTTGGAAGATTTCTAGATTTAGGTAGGTTTACATCATAAGGGGTTTAGATAACCGTTTTTCGTTTTCGTATCTAAATCATTCATTTTGTAGTGTAGCTTGAGTCTAATGGATTTTTGGTCCTTACAAGCATCCAGATTCATTTTTGTGAGCTTAATTTGTAGATTGTTTGTAAGAAGTTTGGAGTATTTTATTGATGGTTTTTTGCAAGGATGGTAAAAGATTGAAGGCCACGAGGAAAAATGTGGAAGGGGATAAAAGGGTCAGAGAAGGAAGACAAAGAACCGGATGAATTGGGATCCAGAAATTTGAACCTAGTTCTTGGAAAAATCCAAGAAGAACCAACCTATGAGGGTGGTACCGTTGGATTTTTCTTCTCGAGCACTATAAAATTGACTACAAGAACTGTCAAAACATATCAACGGTTCACCCGTAGTGATGGAATTTTGAAGAGAAGGCCAATTATTCTGAAATGGTAGAAGATGAGCAGAATACTTGACACTGACCATGGCTACTAACCATGTCAAGTGTCCTAACAGCCATTTTATTGATTTTCTCTTTTAATTCTTAGACTATAAATACTCCTCCTCTTCCTCAATTGTCCAAGCCCAACTTTGGGCTTCAAAACCCTAGTTTTTCATCATCTTTTCTTAGTTTTTCCTTCCATGAATTCTTGTAGATTTGTTATGGATTGTCATTATCTAGGTTAGTAATCTCCTTGGGAGCAATGGATTGAAGCTTCCTCATCTATGTCTTCAGAATCACTTCTATAAATTTAATGCTTTTTCTATTGTGTATTTATTATGCTTGAATTTGCTTGTTAAATCCATTAATGGTGGTATAAGTTTGAGTATATGAATTTTTTTTATGATTATGTGTTAGGGTTTGGAGAAAGTAGTCCCTTCCTTTGATATGAAATCCAATAGCATGAATTAGAGCTGCTAATATGGTTGGTGATTTAATATTTGATAGATAAATGTGATAATGTCTAATTCTTTATTATTTTTGTTTTTTGTAGCAAATAGGAGAAGTTTATGAACATTGAACGTTCTTGGCTAATCTGGTGTAAATGCATGAATTGATTCAATGCTTAGACACAGTGTAGTGTTTATAAGTGTTTCCAAGCTTGTTGATTCGTCGTACTTAATGCCATTAATGGGATACCTTTAGGCGTTGAACGACTAAATGGGTCAATACTGAGGTTTAGCTGGAGATGTTGAATTCTCTCGTGCAAACTACTATCAAAGAAGTGTGGAACATTTATCTTCACAACAAGTAGTTAAAGTAGTGAATAGGTCATGGATTTAAGGATAGATAATAGGTCCGTAAGCGGAAACCTATTTCCCCCAAGGTTTTGTCATTTGTAGTTTTTGTATCTTATTATTAGTTTGTTGCATGATTAGCTTAGTTACTTGACTTTTCTAGTTATCTTGTCTTTAAATTCATAGCTTGGGGAAAAAACAAAATCCCCCTCTTTACATGCTTTTACATGTATGTACATATCTATGTCCATGCTTATATTCACCCTCGTATGTGTGAACTCTTAGGAACATCTCTTCTCTCTGTGGACGACCCTGACTTGCCAATATCTATGTAATTGTATTCAGTAAGCAAAAAGGGCTTATAAATTACAACTTTGAGAGGTACGGCGACGACCTCCCACCTTACCAACAAAATTAATTTAAAAACTACTATACACTAGTGAAGAGATGGCATATTAAAGGTGGTTATATTGGATTAGAGAACTAACGTTTTTGGTTACTTCTCTGACTTCGTATTTGATCATCGGAACAAAACATGATCAGGTTCAACCAAAGTGATTTATTGTCACATTTTTCTTGTTAGTGAAACCGCCTTTTTTGGGTTCCGAATTTGAAATCTCTTCCTATCCTGTAGGCGCTTCAAAATGGTTCCAAATTTGGAACCTGCTATTATTCAGGTTTTAGAACCATGTCTTAGGTGTAGGCATTGATTTTTTTATAACATTTATTATAGTTTTTGAGTTCATAATCTAAATCAGATATGTTTAGTTCCATCCTTAGGGTTAATTTCTATTCCTTTATGTTTGTTGACACTAATTTAATTTATGCATTTTTCAAGTTCCAAAGTCAAAGTTCATCGGGCCTTAGGCTCCTACTTCAGAACATCATCGGGAGAACAAGTTCACAATAATCTAAATAATCGGGCTAAAAGTAGCTGTGAATCATGGAATAGGTATCTTACATTACATGGCGTGTTTAGTGTACACAATAAAAATCCGTAGAAGAATTTATACTAGAAAATATACATAGAATGGAATAGAGGTCACATAACAACTAGAAAAATAAATGGCATACGAAGGGAGTTTTGCCTTATACCCCTTTGTTAGGATTTCCAAGAGATGTGAAGCGGACGTGTACAAGATGCATAACCAAGCAATTTATCTCCGTGTTGAAATAAGCTTGTAAGTATGGCTTGAAATCTTAGTTGAAATTAGGGATATATACAATTATAACCCCATCTACTTGATTAAGTGTCAATGTAACCCTCAGTTAATTTCTAGTGCAAAAATAACCTTAACTAGTTGATGAAAGTGCTAATATAACCCTATGACACTATTTTCGCGTTGACCACTCATAAAATGACTATAACTACCTTTGGCCTAAATAAAAAATGTTAAGAAAAATTTTCCCCAGGCCACAACCACAGTCGTCGGGTTGTTGGCAGCCACCACAAACAACACTGCCTGGTTATCGCGACCCACCACACAGCCCTCCCCGCTACCCCCACCTTTCACTCTCTCCAGCCCGCTAGCTCCGGAAGAGTTGGAATTTTTTTTCCAAATGAACGGCCTCTTTAAGGTAGCGGCGCGGTAGAGCTGCCTAAAGCACTGCAGCCCTAACTTTATCCTTAATCTGAAGCACGACCGCCTAAATCACCGATTGAACCCTAGCTACTTGGTATGGACCATATTTACCTCAACCCTCTCCCAATTCAAACCCCTCCAGCTAGCCTCCCCGCCACCACCTTCCAGCCCTTCCCCGAAGCTACGTCATCCGTCGCAAACCTTAGCACCACCACCCGCTTATTCGCCACCGCCACCACCTTCTAGCTTCACCCCAAAACCACCTCCTCATGTCTCGTTGAATCACCTCTATCTCCAAATATGACTAGCCACTGTGTACCGGGAACCCTAGTGACCAGCCGTCGAGGTATTATTGGCGGATGAGGTTAGGAGTTTCTGGCGCTGTCGGCGATATGGCGCATATCAGTGGGAGGGTGGGGTAGTAGCCAAGATTGGTGAGAGGGTGAGATTATCTTCTGGAAAAAGGGTAGCAGCGAAGAAGAAAATGGAATAAGAAGGTGGGGAGAAATGGGTTAGGGTTTAAGGATAGGGGTATAATAGTTAATTCACCCTTTTTTCTTTTTTTAAGGGGTGAAGTCTTCTTTTCAATCAATTCTAGCCTTAAACTGCAAGAATGGGTAAACTGCACTTACACTAACTATCTAGGGTTATATTTGTACTTTCAATTATCAAAAGGTTATATTGGCACTTATGCCAATTAGGTAGGGTTATAAAAGAACTTTTCTCTAGAAAATATTGAGGCCATGAAACAATAATATTTTTTTTACAAATAGACAAACCTATTTTTTACAAAAATATTCATTTAAAAATAGTATTCACTAGTTCAATTTAAAGGTAATCCAAGTGTACGTCCTTCACACACTTTGTCACATATAACAAGATACAATATCCACATCCCCACCACTTTTATTGTTTCTTTTATTTATTAATTAATAATAACAATGAAATTATAATAAATCTAACATACAGGATCAATGGATGAGGAAGTAATTTATGAAAAATGAACACCTTGATTTGAACGAGGGGAGGACGTCGTTGTGCCTCCCAAAGAATAGATGGTATTTATAGGCTTAATTGTGAAAAGAGGGGGATTTTTAACTAGCAAGAAATGTATATCTAATGAATATGCAACAAACAACTAAGAAGAGAGTGCAATTAATTTCCACTTCAAAACCTCTTATCTATCCTTGAACATACAACCTATTCAATAGTTTGACTACTTGGTGTGAAGATAAATCTTCTATCTTTCTTTGATAGTAGTTTACAAGAGTGAATTCGTCATCTCTTGCTAAACCTCACTAATGACTCCTTTAGTCGATCAACAGCTAAAAGTATCTCATTAATGGCACTAAGTACAAAGAATCAACAAGGTTGGTAACACTTATAAATACTACACCGTGTCTAAGCATTGTACCAATTTATACAGTTACACAAGATTAGTCAATAACGATCAAAGTTCATATATAGTTATCAAGACTAAGTTTAGCTACTAGAATTAATACTAAACAACAATAGCAATTCAAACATAAAATCAAGATGGAACAAAGATGAAAATGGTAGAAAACTAGGGTTTTTAAGCTCCTAAATTGGGGAGAAGAGTAATGTGAAGGAGGGCGATTAAGATGGTATTTATAGTACAAAAAGTAAAAAAATTGGATCTGGGCAATGACCTGTTGTGACTTGCGACACAGACATCGCGATTCGCGACAGACAGAGTAAGCTGCTCTTTAACATTTTTTTCTTCTCGTCTAAGTGTAGTCATCACTTCTTCACGTCTTCATGGTCTTCATTTTCTTCAAAAGTAGTCTTCATTTTCTTCAAAAGTAGTCTTCAAATCTTTGAATTATTTCCTTATCTCACAAAATATCTTAGAAAAGTGATAAGATCGCAAAAGTCACCCTTAACTTTCCTAATAGAATTTCAATGTAAAATGGAGTATCTAAAGCACAAAAAACTACCAAAATGAGTACAAAAGATCCCAAAATCACCATATAATATGGACACATCAAAATAGCTAGTGGAAAGTCGTGGTTGTCCATGAGGAAAGGGGGTTTTATCGAGTGTTGAACATAGTCAAAAACACAAAAAGATGTCACTCTAAGTGTGTGGAAACAAAGTGGGGGGTTTTAATTTTGGAACAACACGATGACTACTTTAATCAAGTAAATTAGCAAATAACTAGCACAAATGATGTAAATACAATTATAACGAGTCTTGGTCACAATTGGTTTACATTTCATGTTATTCTTTGATCATTGTAATTGTCCTATTATCATGTATCGACAACATATTACGGAGAACTTGTCAACATATTTTGAGTGAAGACATTTCTCACATCTCCTCGGTTATTACTAGAATGGGCGATCGGCATGTTAAAATAGCCCGTACCTTCGAGTCAGGCTAAGGGATCGAAATCATAGAATGTCCAGAGGATAGCAATAAACATGGAGACACAATACAACTAACTCAATTTCCTACAAGCAATGAACATAGAGATATCACAATTATATTTTCTAATAATGACTACGTGGATCGGGCTTTATACTTAACTTATTAGTGAACCACATCGATAATCAGGAAAATTCATTCAAATTTATCCAAACCTAAGAAATTTCATCAATCAATAATTATAATTAGTTATCACCCCTCACTACAACCTAACATCAACCAATAATAATCATGTCGACAAAAAGACAAACTCTTCTGGGTTTGACCAAAAACCTAGCAAACAATCAATTCGTAATCATCAACTAGATGTTCATTCTAGTCCAAATCATGCATTAATTACACAATAAAACACAAAAATTAATTGATAATCAAATAAAAAAAGGATAAACCAAATCTCAAAAATTCATGTTAAAAATGCTTACCAATTGCTCCAACGAGTATATTTAGCCTAGATAATTAAAACCCACAACAAAAGAGCTAAAATACATGGTAAAAAAGTAGTAAATGACATGAAGTAAATCCTAAATTAGGGTTTTGAGGATAAGAATTTGTGGTCTTTAATGGAAGAAAGATAGGTATATATAGTCTAGGAAATGAAGATGAAAAAAAAACATTAATAGGTTGTTGAGCCATCTTCATAGACCGTGATATAAAAGAACATTCTAGTATGCTTCTACCATTTTTTCCAGGAAAGATGACCTTTTCCCTATAATCTTGTCTTCTCTTCAGCATCGAACACTTCAACAGCGACTCGATCATGGGAGGTCTTCAAAATGATCTCTAAAACACTTCATAATTAAAAGAATTAGGATGTAAAAACACTTGATCTTACCCTAACCTTCTAATTGATAAAATGTTAATTCTTTTCCAAATCACCCTCTAACCTATTACAAAATTAGATTTCAATTCTGCTAAAAAGAGGATTTGTTTCAAAAGGTGTCTAAACTTTTAGGATTTGTTTCATCACTTTCAAGAAACGTCATTTCCAAAATATGCAAGAACGATTTGAAGGTTTCAAAGTGTAACAGATCAATCACGTAAACACGCTTGGTTTTTGGGACAGCGAAGATTAATTTCCAATACTCCCTACATATGTGGTATATATAGATTCACAAACATTTCAAAAAAAATTTAATTTTCATCTAAAATGTACTTGTATAACCAGATTATTTTATAGAAGACTAACATTACCTCTCAATGTAGGGGGAAATAAATAATTTTTGTCCCTCCGCCCAAGGCTTCTTCATAAGTAATCGATCATCTCCTGGCACATACTTCTCTAACTCGTGTTGGATGTTCTAATTTTTTGGTTTCCTTGTTGAGGATGTTCTTCTTACCATGGGGATGAATTCATTACAATAAACATCACATTTTACCTCGGTTCTGGAGGTATATTTCCCTAAGTTTTTTTGCCCGAAAGAAGCGAGGTAAATGTGGCCGGAGTAAAAGGTGCGTTTTTACCTTTGTTCAAAACTGAGGTAAAAAATAATTTTTACCTCAATTTTTAGTGAAATAGACCGAGGTTAATAGTCAAAAGCTGATGGGTTTACCGAAAAGTATGCGACGTCGGTCTATACTTTGCTAGGACCGACCTGCCAGAACATTTGCAACATCGGTGTCGACGATGTCGAAAATAAGAGGAAGCAAAATTTCTTTGACCTATAATTGATGTCTCTTATTCCTGAAATCAACGTCGCATATTCTAACTTTTGACTGTGGTTTTGATCCAAGGTAAATGTAATTTTTTACTATGGTTTTTCTTGTAAAAAACTGCAGTTATAATGTATGTGAGGATACTAACCCTGACAATTTTGCGACGTCGGTAACACCAAATTCATGGAAATCAATTAGCATATCATTCTGCGACGTCGGTTTAACTATTCTTGCATTTGTCAACCATGAAACGTTAATGATGTGGCACCGTGGTGAACACGATGTCGTTTCTGTAACCATCGTCGCTTGTGTAGTAGCAACTGGGGTTCCCTAAATGTGATGTACGAGGTGGTTGCGATCTCGATTACAATGACCTCAACAATTTCGAGATATCATCTGCAATGTTTATCAATTATTAAGCGACGTCACTTTAATGGTATCGGGATCACTGAATGGTAATTATACTTGCACGATGTCGGTAGTTGAAATAGAAAAAGTAATACAATATTCATGAAAAGTGATCCCTGGCATCGAACGCCATTCAATTGACATGTACACTCAGCTAGCATCCTATACACAGACAAGAAATATAAATACTACCCCTTCAATACATAAGAAAAGTTATCAAAATTCTCACACAAAGTACTATACTGTTCATACTCCATAGCCTGATGAAGAACTATATCATGGTGTCCAAAAAACACCTTGGAAAGTATCAATAGGAATTTTAGAGAATGATTTTTACACCAAAAACCTAACCTAATACAAGTTCCTCATATAGTTTATGGGTTAAATAAATTCTTCAAATGCTTTACCATTATGAATAGCGCCCAACTTTCACGTACATTCTCTAACTGCCTAATGGTGCATGGTAATTTTTCCTCGGGAAAATACTGAAACATGGAGTAAACAGTTAATGAAAACAGAGTTTGGACATAGTCATTTCATTATTTGTTGGGGAAAAAAGTGAGAATAATACATACCTTTTGTAGATCATATTGATTCTAACTCACATTCGCTACGAAATCATTCAGAAATATCATGCAATAGTTATCCATTTGCATTTGAAAAATTGGTAATAAACTTGTGTAGATGAGTTCCCAAATTTCCTCAATCACCACATAGTAGGACATGTTCCCATACACTAGATTTCTATCCTTTGCGATGCTGACATGTAATGCTTCTACAACTATGCTAACGGCACTGTTTTTTATATGTCGTGTTTTTGTCCCATTCTAGGATTGAGAATGTAAAACTATTCATGTCATTGCCACTGAATGAAATCGAAGTAGCAGAAAGCATGAAGGCTAACAATTTCAAGGTTTCACCGTGACCTCCTCCAATTACCATTTGCCATAACAAATCAATGAAAGTGTGATTATGTTCTGCAAGAACTTTCTTCTCCTGCCAATTGGGGTGCCGCTATTTGATAGAGACCATGTGAATATCCATGTAGGGGCAAACTACATCTAAATTACACAAGGCATACAGTGCACTTTCATAAACTCGTCATGGGTTGATAGCCGAGTTATTCCTTTTTGCAAACCTTTGCTAACCACTCTCTATCAATAGCGCGATTTTGGTACACCAACTAACTCTGCATTCTTCAATAATTCTGTGCAGTATTCTACTGTCTCCTTGGTCACATACCTCTGAACTATACTGGCATCCAGATGAAATTGATTTTTTAGATAACCCTTATATATCTTCAAATACCTCTCGAAGTGATACGCAAATAAATATTTCTCTCAGAACCTGAACCAACAAGTGCATCATGATGTCAATTAATTAAGGGGGGAAATATATCTCCAACTTGCACAACACAATGATATTTCCTCTTACGATTCCTCCAATTTACAACACCTAATTCATTTACAACAAAAATCCTTGAAGAAGCGGCACAACCGGGTAATGCACATCCTGATGTGAGTTAGCAAGATTGACCTGTTTGCAAATGGGAGAAATTCTTGAATCAAGCAATGTGAATCGAGCAATTTCATACTCCTTAATATTAATCCCTTATCGGACACCAAATTGCTAACTCAAGATGAGTAGCTCATCTAGACTTCCGTACCTTTTAAGCTAGAACAAATAAAGTCTTTCTCTCCTTGTAAAGTGTATAAAAAGTTGCGGGCAAGTACGTTTTTGTCCCCTCCATCACCGGGGCCAAATCAGATCTTATTCCCATTTTGAACATATCCTTCCGAGACTTCACACCATCTTTTGTCTTACCTGGGATATTCATCAAAGTACCAACCAACTGTCGCATACATTCTTCTCAATATTCATCACTTCTTAACAGTTTTGGACGTTAAGTATCTCTCAATATGGTAGGTCTAAGAATATGGGTTGCTTCTTCCAACTACTGGCAACTTTATGTTTCCTTTTCCTCTTGCCAAAGTCATTAGGTACAACTCGCAACATGTTCAAGTTTGACACACCTGTTAATATGGAAAGAGGGGGCGACAAGGTGCCCAAGGTACAATGTCTTACTTCCATGCCTTAACTGACAATAATCCATTACATCTAAACAAATGGGGCATCCATGTGACCTTTCACAGAATAGCTAGACAGGTTTCCATAAGCGGGAAAGACATTAACGGTACAAAACAGCATGACTCTAAAATCAAATAACTCCTTCCGGAATCCATCATACATACTC
Organism: Rubia balearica; assembly: GCA_032355405.1. Lineage (NCBI taxonomy): Eukaryota > Viridiplantae > Streptophyta > Magnoliopsida > Gentianales > Rubiaceae > Rubia > Rubia balearica. The sequence goes on from JAULKJ010235468.1 coordinate 16,051, forward strand.
ATTCCAGGATCTCATAGTTTTTTCAGGTTATCACCCGAGGGAGCTAGGTACACATTGATATCATTTCTTGATTTTTTTGGATCGGAGTTCATTAAAGATAACATTATGTATTTCCTTTTCATGCACAACCATGGGGCAAGTTGTAAATCATTACCATCGCCGGCCACGAACTATGATTACTGCTCATTTTACCAAAGGGGTTTATTCCATCAGTGCACAAACCAAGCCTCAAGTTACGTGGCTTATTCTCAAAGACTGCCTCATCTCTCTTCTTCCATTGATTAGCATCGGCCGGATGACTTATGACTTCAGGATCAACCACTGTTTGATCTGCATGATAGATCTCATAGTTTACGTTATCAGGATTGTCAAACATTCTTCTCAGTCGCCGAATAATAGGTCGATACCGAACAACCTTGACAGGAACCTTCTTTGTCTGCAGATTATCAATTTCTTCATCAACATCCAGCTCCTTCAATTTAAACATTGGATAAAAATATTTTGGGCATTGCCCCGCATTCAAGTGATTTTCCTTATATAAGATACAATCATTCTCACAAGCATGTATATTTTCATAATCCATGCCGATCGGACATAGTACATTTTTTTTCTCATATACCGTTTCAGGTAGTCTATTGCCAACCAGAAGAATTTTTTTTAAAATACTTTCAATAAACCAGAAAACCTACATCACTATAGGAATACTTAGCATTCACATTCATCAGCTGTAACGTAACTTTCAATGCTGTCATTCTATCCGGGAATCCATCATATCAAAGTGTCTCATCTTGTCCGTGGAGGTCTGAAAGTCTTTTAAGATTTCCACTGTAGTTTTTGGCAATCTCCTATACTAACTCATCAATCCTATCATCTTTCCCAACCTCTACTTCATTTGGAGTATGGACATCTAAATTATCTCTATGCCAAAACTAAGTTTTGTATGTTGGATCAAAATCGTATATAAATAAGTGTTCCTTCAACGCAATTGCTTCTTCATGAATAATGGTGTTCCGACACTTCTTGCAAGGAAAATATACATACGACAAATTCTCCTCCGCAGCATTCGCATACGTATATTGAATGAAGTTAGCTACAAAAGATTGATAACTCTCCCTAGTTCGATCTTCATCAAAATAACGGTCTTTGTCCATATATATTCCTATAATAAAATTAGAAGTGCACTCTTTAATGGCCTTTGTTTGCAACAAATATATCCACATATATTCATTCAATCCATGGTTTCTATGAATATAAAACACACACACAACACACATATATATACATGTACATTCATTAAATTACCATACACACATGTAAAACCAAAACCATATACAATAATGGAATGCCTAATTTCAATCAACTCAATGTAAAACACATCCCCTCATATGAAATGAACAAAACTAGAACCTAAAATGAGAATGAACTACAAATTTGAAGTATTCAAATACTTACTTGGTAATTGACATCTAAGCACAATAAACCATCCAAATGGCCACCTTCAACAATGTGGTTTTTGTTTTTGAAGAGGAAACTAGAATGGAAAGAAAGTTTTTAGGTATTATGATTAGATTTTGGTCAATGGAACCAAACTTACAAACTACAGCTCGATGAATGCGACGTTACTAGAAACCATCATCTGAAAATCGTTCATACTGATAAAAAAAAGCTACGTCGATCATGTCACGATTAAGTGATACTGCTTGGTCCGACCAACAGTACTGAAGGCACACTTACGTCAATCAAACTATTTACTTTGATTTTCAAAAATATTTACCTCGGTTTCATTACAACTGAGGTAAAAAGGTAATTATTTACCTCAATTTTTTAATAATCGAGGTAAAAAATCTTTTACTTCGAGAAAAACCGAGGAAAAGGAACTTAATTTTTACCTCGCTTATTTGATGTTAATAAAAAAGCTGAGGTAAATGGGCTGAAGTAATAGGTCATTTTTCTTGTAGTGATTGTTCATCATGTGACATCATTCATCTTAACCTATGTGACAATTAAAAAAACACAGTTAACAATAATAACACATATAACTCACATCGATTGGTATGACCGATGCTTTCTCCTCCTACTTGGTTATCACTCCATACAATGCAATTTGGACATTCCTTTAAAACCTCTTGCGAACATAATCCAGGGCCACTAATCCATGACCCCCACGGCTCTTCTCATGCGGAACTATGTTTAAGGCCACTATCCTCTTTTTCTCTTCTTTTGTACCCTGACATAATGATGAAAATTTAAAAACACGGTAAAGAATGGAAAAATAATTTATGTTTTCCTCATCCTCCAAAGCTCAATTGATGCATGTGTCAGTAATTTAAAGGTGCACACAAAAAAAAACCAGACATACGTTATTTCGTACAATGAAAATGCATTGTAAACCAAACCAAACAATTGATTACAACGCCCAAGGGAAAACCTCCCAAAAAACCACAAGAAGTAGATATACCCACAAATGTTTCATAATATTGTGTAACACACGCAGAAGTCAGATGAACTTCGACAACATTCACCTTAACTCGATACACGGAGGCTACATTTCTTCTTCTCCACCCCGCAACATATAACACTCTCATCCCTTCAACCTTTGGATCCAAATTCTAGACCCAATGCATGCAGAGCACAACAAAGTACCCGTAAAGTAAACTACCAACATTAATCCTCAACTGCACTCTCCATACAACAATACGTTATCTACGCCCGGCAATGACTGTGGGAATAACTGCTACTCAGCCTACGTTCGAAAGAACGTGGCCACTACAAACATGTCCTGCAAGGTGGATAACACCCGAAAAGAAGGACTAAAGAAGTTTATAAATATGTAATAAATTAAGAGAACAAGGTCAAATAGATTAAACTAAATAAAATAACCAGTGATCATATACAAAGTTCAGCATCAAAGGGGTCACCTTGAATCCGATGGGAGATTCTCGCATGAAAGGAAGAAACGTGACCAGACGTCAGAAAGAGTTATCGCCATTGCCCAAGGAAATCACACCACAACAACAATCATAATCTTAGGTTTTCCTTTCTGTATCATTTAGCCTAGTGTTTAGCGAATGTTGCAAAAATTTCTTCCTCTGATATTGTTGTACGGAGCTCTCCACCGGCTTTCTTATTATCAGACGATTATGAACGATTTCCAACATTGTATAGTAATAAATCTTCTTTATTTTAAAAAAAAATTGAAACCAAAAGTATTATACTGAAAAATCATCGTCGTACCTCTCAAATATACAATTCAAAAGCCTTAGTGCTTCCTAACCACAGTTAAGTAATTAGTGACAAATTGGGGTTGTCCATGAAGAAAAGAGATTTTCTAAGGGTTCGTGCATATAAGGATGGATATAAGCCCAAATATATATGCGTGTGTGTGTATTGACATAAAAGTAATTAAAGAGAGGACTTTGGTTTGATTTTTCTAAATACCGAATTTAAAAGGAAAAAGCAACTATCATATAAGATAAATTAAGCTAATCATGCAACAAACTAAGAAAAGAGGATTAAAACACAAATTACTAAACCTTGGGTGCAATTAATTTCCGCTCCCAATCCTCTTATAAGTCCTAGAAACAATCACTAATTTATTCATCTTGATTACCTAATGTGCATGATACACCTTCCATTTTGAAGACAAACATTCCATTTTTCTTAAGCGTAATTTACAAAAGATTTCAACGACTATTTGTAAAGTTCATCAATGATCACTTTACGCGATCGAAGGCTAAAGATATTTCATCAATGGCATCATGAACAAAAAATCAATAGACTTGATAACACTTAAAAACATTCTACCAAATTTCTACGTATTTAAGCAACAAGTGCATTTGATAGGGTTAATCTGGAAAGATCGACACTCAATACTTTCCCATTAGTGCTACCTTAGGATAAATATGACAAAGATCAAATTTATCACATTCATCTAGCAATATTACCATCATCTACACAACTAAAAGTTCTAATTCCATGTTCTAGGATTTCATGTCAAGGAGATAAGAAATTGTGCACATTTCCTAATTCCTAACATGTCATCATACAGACATTTCATATTCTCAAACATCTAATCTCATAAATGAAGCTAGCTACCATATTTAAAGCATAGCAAATGAATAATAATCAATATTCTAAATAGAGTTTAAGGGGTTCACACCATATAAGTTTAGAAACTTTGATCAATTGCTCACAAGAAGAAAAATAGCCAATATAATGAAAATCTATAACAAATCTAAAGGAATTCATGGAAAAAGTGCAAAAACTAAGAAAATATGAAGAAAAAATAGTCCCAATTCGATCTCTCTCAAATGGGGGAAAATGAGGGCTATTTATAGTCCAATGAAATAGAGTAGAAAAAAATGTTAAATTCTCGGTTAATTTCGCAGCCCGCAAAGGAGCTACTTCTCTCTTCTTATTTCCATCACTACAGGTAAATCGCTGATCCATTTTGGGAGTTTTTGTAAAAATAATTATAGTACTCACGAAGGAGAATCCAATGATGCTATCTTTGGATACCAATTCATCTCGGATAATTTTCATAAACCAGCTCCAAATTTTTTTGATAATTCTTCCTCCATTACTTTGCATGCCTTCTTCTTCGATCTATCTTCTACCACTTTATAAGTGGTCTTCCTTCCTCTACCATTATTATGAATAACCATATTCAATCTTCTACCATCCTTGAGATTGGCCTTCTTCATGATTGTCTCCAAATAAACTCACAAAATATATATGTATCAGCCAAATCATAAATGTAGAACACGTTAGACACCAAATCCTTACAAACTAGGGAAATTAGGGCAAATACCCACAAAAGGTGAATCTAAACCCCTATTCTTTGAAACACCTATTAATCTAACTAACCATGAACAAAACAAGCTAAAAAGCGATGTTAATTGTACTAAGAAAACATCAAAATTGTGGCTCATCAAATACTCCATTAATTTTATTAAATATGGCACACTTTTCATTTTGGTATGTTTTTCTAATATGGTCATATTTCCTTTCATGGAAAAAAAGTGAATGATTCTCAAGCGCTCATGAAACTTTTTACTCTCTCTATTTAATTTCATTCACACATTTTAACTAGAAAAAAAACACATAAACCTATAATTTGAAACATTGTTAATGAGGCAACTCTCCATGAGGAGTTTTGTATTAGGTAGGAAAGATTTAAAGAGTACAAGCCCTGGACATACAATGTATCTAGACATATCAATCAAATATCAATCATATCTAATCTACGATATTGTTTATCATAACACTCCCCCCCTGGGGTTACCGAGACGCAGAGCTTGGATCTGAAGAGCTCAAACAGTGAGCGGAAGAGATCCTTTGTGAAAATGTCTGCAACCTGAAGGGACGCTGGAGCATGACTAACACGTAGCTTCCCGAGGCAAACAATTCCCAAAAAATGGTAGTCAATATCAGTATGCTTTGCACCCTTATGAGCAACCGGATTCTGAGCCAGAAAAATATCATTATCATTGTCACACAGTAAAATGAGCCACTCAGAAAGCAAAAAAAAGAAATCCTGAAGCTAGTGAGAGAGCCAAACAACTTCCGCCACAGTGTTATCCAATGAACGATATCCAGACTCTCAACCGGAGCGGGAGAAAGTGGGCTGTTTCTTAGCAATCCAAGAGATCTTGCCCCCATGAAAAACCGCATAGCCATAAGTCGAGCGCCGATTCTCTATAAAATGAGCCCAATCAGCATCGAAGTATCCTAACACATTTGTGGATGTGGATAAATAAAACCAAAATTCGAAGTGAATGGTACCACTGACATATCGAAGAATCCATGTGACAGCCGCAAATTGACTGTACGAGGATCCTGAAGAAACTGGCTAACATAATTTACAACAAAAGCCAAATCTGGTCGAGTGATAGTGAGATACTACAAGGTGCCGACTAAAGAACGGTATAGAGTGGGATTACTGAAAGGGTTTCCCGAATCACTGAGAAGCTGGAACAAACAGAGTGAAACTGGCACAACATCGGACGTTCCAGCTCGACGAAGGATATCACTAGCATACTTCGCTTTCCCCAAAGAAGAGACTAGAGTCATTGGAAGTAACCTCGAGACCAAGAAAATAGCTGAGAGAGCCAAGAACCTTTATAGAAAACTCCTGATGAGTGCGAGAGATGAACTAACGGATGGCGGTAGAGTCATTGCTGGTAAGAATAATTTCATCGACATAAACCAGAAAATAGAGAAGAACACTACCTCGAGAGAACACAAACAGATAGGTATTTGAGGAACTACAGATGAAATAGAGCTGACAAAGAAAAGAGCTAAACCGCTCGAACCAGGCCCTCAGAGCCTGTTTAAGCCCGTAGATAGCTTTTTGCAGACTACTAACATGGTCAGGCTGAGTAGGGTCTTTATAACCTATAGGTTGCGCCATATACACTCTTGCATCAAGAACGCCATTGATAAAAGCATTCTTAACGTCCAACTGGTGCAGTGGTCACTTCCACATAATGACGATGGCAAGAACCGTACGAATGGTGGAGGCTTTGATCACAGGACTGAAGGTGTGATTACAGTCAAAGCCTGGTAGTTGCAAAAATTCCTGAGCAATAATTCGAGCTTTATGACACTCACTAGTATCATCAGGTCAATACCTGAGCCAAAAAAACCCCATTTGGAGCCAACCACATTCACATCAGGCGGCCGCGGTATCAAATCCCAAGCATGCTGCTGCCAAATAGCTGCCATCTTATCAGTCATCGCAGCCACCCATTGAGGATCACGAAGGGAAGCTCTATAATCCTGAGGCTCGGACTGGTTAAGAACTGTGGAAGCTTTAACCATTAGGATGAAAGTGTGGTCAAATT
>JAULKJ010235469.1:0-13721 GCA_032355405.1 Rubia balearica
CAAAGTTTACCAGACTCATATGATCAACTTGTCATCAATTTGACGAACAACATTTTGATCTACTTTCTAGTCTTCAATGAAATTGCATATGTGGTTATTGAAGTAGAATTAAGACGTAGAAACAAGGCGAACAGAGGAGCCGGAAACCTTGGCAGTGATAAGAGGGCGATCAACGCAACATGGTTCCAGTGGGAGTCATGGGAGGTCTAAATCCAAAAGTATGAAGAATGTCAAATGCAACAATTGTGGCAGGAGAGGGCATTTCAAGATGAATTGTTGGAGTAAGAAGATGAGTGATAAACCTAAGTCATCAAATGATCATGGAAATGTGGCACATAGGCCCGGAAATGGTGAGGTTTTAAAAGTGAGGCAACAACAACAGTTGGAGGCAGAAAACCTTTTGCAAACATACATTTTACTACTGGACCCAACAACAACACGACACATAATTTCATGGAGGGAATGGTTTCGTAATTATAAACCAGTCTCTGGTTGTTATGAACATATGAGTGATAATCATGCATTGGAGATTGCTTATATGGGTACCATCAAAATAAAAATATTTGATGTATAGTTCGAACCAATCAGGAAGTTTGACATGTGAAATGACTCAAGAAGAACATGTTATCCATGGGTTAGTTGGATAGTCTTGGATGTAAGATCAATACTAAATATAGTCTTATGAAATTTTTCAAAGGTGTACTAGTGATGATGAAGGCGGAGAATATTTTTTCCAGTCTATTCATCCTTTAAGGATAAACAATTCAGGAGGTAGGTGCCTATGTCACATCAACTTGAGAAGGAGAATAAGTGACGATGATGTGGCATTTAAAAATGGGTTACGTGTTGGAAAGATGTTTGAAAACTCCTCCGACAGAGGATTGCTTCCATGGCTCAAAATGGTGAATCTACCAATTTGTGAGCATCGTGTTACAAGTAAGAAACATAGATTGAGTTTGAACGGATATGATTTTAGGAGTAAATGCATAGTTGACTTGATCCATTATGATGTTTGGGAATCACCAGAGATATCCTTGGGTGGGGCAACATATTTTGTCACTCTCATTGATGATTATTCTAGGATATGCTAGGTGTAATCCATCAAAAAGAAGTCATGTGTATTTTCAACCTTCAACCACTTCAAAATGCATGAAAAATTGAATCTTGGAGAAAGATCAAGTGCTTGAGGATAGACAATGGAACGTATTATAAGGATGGCGAGTTTCTTACTTTCAGTAAGCATGAGTTAATTAAAAGGAAGTTGAAAATCATTTTGAAGTGGGGTAGCAAAGAGAATGAACAAAACTCTCATAGAAAGAGATGAGAGCAATGTTGAGCACTACAATTCAACCAAACTCTTTTTGGGTGGAAGCAGCTAAAATAGCTTGTTATGTGATAAATCGCTCACCATTAACGATGATTGATCTAAAAATGCCGATGGATATGTGGATTGGTAAGCAAACAAACTACTCTGATTTACATGTATTTGTATTTCCTTTTTAATGCCCATGAAAGAATGAAATTAAATTCGGAATCTCGGAGGTGTTTGTTCTTGGGATATGCTCATGGAGTGAAGAGCTATCACCTATGGGATCCCACTACCTATAAAGTTATCATCAGCAGGGATGTACTTTTAATAGATAATCATCTACTGCAAAAAAAAAAGAAGCCACACCTAAGAAAATTTCAGAAACTACACCAATATATATGGAAAAACAAATAGTACATGTTATCCCAACACAAGAAGAAAACACACAAGAACAAGTTGAGGAAGAAGTTCCAGAAGGTCATCGACCTACTCGTGAGATAAGACAACTTGTCTAACTTTTAGATTATGTTGCTGAAAGAAATGTTTTAAACTGTCTTTTAATAGAGGATTGAAAGACATCAACTTTCCAAGAGGCAATGAGTGGCAGTAAAACAACTCTGTGGATGAAAACAATGCAGGAAGAGATAGAAGACATACAAAGAACAATAGCTGGGAAGTGGATCAATTACCAAATGGGAGACAATCCATTAGTAACAAATGAGTGTATAAGTACAAACGCAATGCTGGTGATCGAATAGAATGGTACCATACAATACTAGTGGCCAAGGGATATGAACTAAAGGAAGGTATTAATTTAAATAAAATATGTTTTCATGTTGTTAGACTAACAACAATCAGGATTGTACTAGCTATGTGCACTAGTCTTGATTTACATCTAATACAGTTAGATGTAAAGACAACATTTCTTCATAGATATGTGGATGAAGAAATATATATGCTTCAACCAGAAGGTTTTGCTGAAAAGGGCAAAGAGAACTTGGTTTGTAAGTTAAAAATATATATACACGGACTTTGATACAACATACTCAGTTCATACTATTGTATGTACTACAGAAGGTTTGATGAAGATAATTTTATTATCTTGATGTTGTATGTGAATGACATGTTGGTGACAGGCCCCAACAAAGATAAGATACAATTAGGTAAAGAGTTTCAGATGAAGAATTTGGGACAATTAAGGAATATATACATGGTGCAACATAATTTCGTGAAGTGTGTCAATTTTATGCATACATGGTGCAACATAATTTCGTGAAGTGTGTCAATAATGACATGTTGGTTGATCAATGGTTTGACGTTATTACATTAAAGATTAATAACTTTCTATGTCACCTGTACAAGAGCCTTCATGATTGTTATCCAATGGTTTCTGATGGTCCTTTGGACATATATCATCGTTCAAACTGGCCAGTACATGTTGATCCTCCTCTATTGAATCCTACCCATCACGGCCAATTTTACTTCAATAGGTCATTATTTGATTGCTAATCCATTGAGATTTATAAGATAAAGCATTTGAAAATAGAGCAAAGGATTGTATACGAGATGGTAGTACAGATTTTGGTGCCGGTAGGGGTCATATTAGTGAGCCCACTGTCATCACTATTATATTGTATAATTATTTGATTAAGAAGGTGAATATTAATACCGGTTATACCAATGTACAATAGAAGTTGGCATCAGTGGTAGATTCTAAGATGAAGGCTATGAAGCTAAGATACGGGTCCTTGTTTGCAAATACCTGAAGTCGAATAACACGTTGATATTTAGGAATCTGGCAGTGCCTCCTAAATTGTAAGACTAGAAGTTCTTTGAGAACAAGAACTGGAAACTCATCAAGGGGATATGGTTACACAGGGTTCACAGACGAAATAGAAAGAGAGAAGTTCTTTGAGAACAAGAACTTGAAACTCATTAAGGGGATATGGTTACACAGGGTTTGGGGACGAAATAGAAAATAAGATGCACAGATGAAGGTGGCTCTTTTTTCATTAGATCCATTATCAAAGTTTTCCAAACGTATTGTTAATCTAATTTGACACTCACAAATGTCTGTGAAAAGGATGACACCTCTTTCATGGTGGACATGTACAAACAAATGAAAGAAAATATCAACAAGATAATACATTTGAGGAAGATGACTCATGATACCAAAAATGTTGTCAGATACTGTTGTAATTCCAATACCTGAGTTGTTTCCTATATAAGTTACGATATTGTAAACATATTGGGTTCCAAAATTTCAGGACTCGGTAAGTCTTTCAGATTGGATGATGTTATGAGTGGAATGATTTTTTTAAAAATTATTTGGAATTCGTTAGTGCTTTCAAATCAGAAGATTTGTCGGACATGATCAATCATGATAGAATATTATACTTTCGATATCGAAACACTCACCGTAAATGTTAGACCCTCAAACATATCATCATTTTTCATCCAAATTAGATAATGTAAACATCCATATAATTAGAAATAAACTGATATTTACACAATTGTTTCCAAAATGCCTACACTATTACAACATTACAAAGAGGTTGTTACTTGGAAATATTGAAATAATCATACAATATATTGATTTCTATTTCCCACTGATAAACAGGACAATCAGTGTGCTTAAACACGTTATCCAAACTGATTCTTCAAATCTAGTGATTTGCGGGAGTACAAAAGGTTGGACGATAATGATTGCGGTATACTTTTTTCCAAATCCAATTCCCCCCACACTTCTGAGTAACCGATGTTGACAATCAGTGATCTTCAAGGGATCGATTCCTGAATTCTTTAGTTGCATCAAACAATTCCATCCCGACTGCATCTGTTCACCTTCTAAAAACATTTTAAATACATTATCCCGTAAAAGCTACTAGTGCCTTAAACTATAAGCTTTTCCTAGCATATGAAAACCCTTGGTTGGCTTTGGACTTTCATCCCTAATAAATTCCAACTAGAAACAGACAAAAATATAAGAATAAGTAACCAAAAAGTGTTCACGCACTAAATCTAACACATGCATATTCACCACTCTCTTCCTGTACAATGCTTTCAGATTTTCTGCCTAAACGCATTCCTTAATGAAGTTGTTGAATGTGTTGTTTGGAAACCATGTACAAAGTGCAACACCTTTTAACGGCACTTGTTTATTTGTGAAAGGGTGTTTGGAAAGATCGTTAAACCTATGTCAACTACATTATACAAAAACAATACAAGTGACCAACAATCGAATATTTATTTCGCACATGCATGGAAAACAAATGTTGGGATTAACTCAAACGAAAACATAACCATAGTTTCGCCCTCCGGAGGTTGAGCAATGAATTGGATACAACTAGGCCAAGGATAGTAACAACAATCTCATCTGGTAGATTTTCGAATGGTGGCTCCATTTTTAGTTTTATCATTGTAAAAAGTTGGATGAAGAGGATGGTAAATATTCTGATGAAGAGGATTGTGAAAATGGGTTTAAAATGACGGTTGAAGGGGGTATATATGTAATAATGAAAGGTAATGATGATTCAAAAGGAGTTTTCACAAATTCCACCTAGGAAAATGAAATGCACCCTATGAAAATAAGGGTGGGCATCGGTTCGATTTTCAAATATTTTAGTTTCTTCGTTTGGTTTATTCGGATTGACCTTTTACAAACTCAAAATCGAGAACAGAATCATATTTGAAAAAATCAAATTTGGTTTATTCAAATTTTATTTTTTTATTTAAATTCAAATATATTTTGAATAAACCAATTTGTAAAAAGACTATAAACAAATGTAAACTTGTGACTACCTAAACTTCTAATTTGTGTATTTAAAAAATTGAAAGCATAAACGTGACATTTCTTACCTAAAAAATGAAAATTTTAATTATTAATCCATAAAAATCTCAACAACATGAATCACAGATCGTGCATATTAAAAAGTAAAATTATTCAATTAAATAATTTTCAAAGGAATGTGAAACAGAACTGTTAGAAATAAAGATTACAAATTTAGGATAAATTTTCTTATGATGCCCCTTTATTTACTCCAATTTAATTAAAATTTCCATTTTAAAATTTTAGTATTATAAAATCAATATTATTTATATTTTATTGGTATATATTTTATTTATATTTTTTAATTCGGTTTTTGGGTCGAATTTCATTTTTGTTTAGAAACCGATAACCAAAACATAAACCATATATATAATTTGATTAATCGGTTCAAATATTTGAATAATAAATTTGGTTCATTTTATTCAATATTCGAAAAATCGGTTTTCGATTCGCTTTTCGGATATTTTGCCCACCCCTACTTGGAAACCATTTCCATGGCTGCACACATGTGTTAATGTGCATGTAACCCATTTTTTCAAAAAATTGACTTAGGTTCCGGATCCACGCAACATGTCCAACAGAAGCTTCGTTTTAATAGTTCATTAGGATGACAATTAAATTTAACCTCCGTGTTTCTTAAAAATATACGACGGTTTAGTATCGAATGTCGTAAATTGTACATGATCAGACTGCGGTTAACTGGTAAATTGTCGTCCAATGGAATTCCGTAGTCGTCCAACGATTGGCTTTCTCCCAAACCCAATGATACGAAATATAAACATATGAAAGGCGGCGATTCCGAGCAAGAAATTGTAGACGTCGTGCAACTACACCATTAATGGCTAAAATTGTACAAGTGTTTTCAAAGTAAAAGTTATGCAGCTTTTCAATTTTTATGTATTTTTGAGTTGAAGTTTATATGGATTTGATTGAGGATTTTTCTTCGCGTGGTGAGAAATTGGATGAGGAAGGAGAGAGTGGTCACTTTGTTTATAAGTTTTTGTTTGCAAAGAAATCCCTAAAGGTTTGAATTTTTGTAAAGAAAAATTAACCTGGAATAATAATATGGGTAAAACAAAAAATTAACTCTATTATTTTCTGAAATGACCAATATAACCATGTAAAATTTGAAAGTGCGATTCTAACCCAAAGTTTTTTAGTAGATGTGCCGATATAACCTTTTTGTACTATTCCAACGTTGACTTGACATTTTCTAACATTGACATATCCTAAAAAGACTAAAACACCCTTACTCTTAAAATTAAAATTTTAATGACTAAAATATCCCTAGGTTGGTTCTTTTTGTTCACCACCACCACCCCACCTCCGCCGAAATATGGAGTTTCACAGCTGGAAAAAGCTAGTGAATCAGATGTTTTTCAGCTTGCTGATGGGGACCACATTGTTGCTCTTGTGCTCTTTGGTGTCAAAACCGACAAAGTAGCCTTAAGAGTTCCGCCTCGTCATAGCTACCAAACAGAACTTTGGGATCCTCGGCAACGGCTGCCTCCACGTCCTCCAACTCTTCCCTCCAAACTCCAACACCCCATCACCGAAATCTCCTCATTCGACACCACCGGCGACGTTTACGACTGCTATTGGTCGGAATTTCAAGACTTTCTCATCGTTACCTCCATCGCCGATGGGTTCCTTAAGCCTATTATCTGGCCCTGCCCCCGACCACAAACCCCACCAGTCATCGAAAACCTTGCCTTTTAGCGCCGGAAGATCTAAGCTTTCCTGGCCCACCACCTTCTTGAGCTTCCCCGAATCAGATGACCCGTTCCAAGAGGTTGTCAGAGGAAGAAGCAACGGCGCTAGGAGGTGTCGCCGAAGGTTGTCAGTGGAAGGAGTGGAGGTGGGGTGTTCAACGATCCAAGACCGAACCGGAACCGGAATCAAGAAAAAGTTTGGACCGAAGATCGGACCGATTAGTGATTATTTGAGACCGGGACCGGACCGGAATTATTCCGGTTTTCGACCTGTTGGACCGGATTTTAGCAAATTTTATATAAAAAATTTTGATATTGGAAAAATTTTAAGCCAACGAAAATAAATCTAAACTAGTACATAAACTTATTAAAAATACATAAAAATATATAATTAAAAGTAAGTTACCGGTCCAATCGGTCCAGACCGAAAAAAATCCGGTTTGTACAGGAGTACCGGAATCCAAAAAAATCTTGAAACGGGGACCGGACCGGAATTATATATATCCGGTTCCGGTCTTTGTATTCTATTCCGATTCGATCCATTTTTATCGGTCCGGACCGGTTCATGAACACCCCTAAGTGGAGGCACCATGAGGAGTTGGGATAATTTATGCAAGGAGCAGCGGCGCCAACAAATTGCAAGGGATGTTATGATAATTGTGGCGGCAAGGAATGTTTGAAAATTAGGGTTTTTGAATAAACAAATAAGGGTAATATAGACTTTTCAAAATTTAATTTTTTTAAACAGGGGTATAATCATCAATTCACAGAATTTTGGCTGAATTTGGGTTCATAGGGTTAGATTGACACTTTGGACCAAAACATAGGATTGTTTTAGCACTTAACTCTAAAAATAATTATATAAAATACCAAGTATCCAATCATGAAAAATCCTATTCCAATAATTTATTTGGTCAAATTATAATTCTAAATTCATTGCGATACATTTTAAATATTTTTCAAAGTTATTGGAACCCTGTTGCAATAAATATAAACAAACATCAAATAACACCATTAGTTACATGAATTAGTTTATCTAAAACAAAAATTTGTGAAGAGGGTTCATTATCTTTATATATATATATTTGGTACAGAGGTGTATGTGGTTTGGCAAAATCTTGGTAAAAACCGTATTTCCATCGGATTATGAAAAGACGGGGTTTAATTAGAATAATAAAAAGGTAAAAGATTTTAGTTGCAATAATAACAATTTATTATGCAACGCGCAGTAATTATAAGTTTATGATCCGATTAATGCAACCCAAAAATTTATCTTCATTTCTTCTAATTTGCAATTTAAACCTTGATATTTCCATAATATATGGAAAAAGCGTCTTTCAAAAGACGAACTCATATAGTTTTGTGAATGTCTCTTGAAAGACGATATTTTAATAAGTTATGAAAAGACCATAGTCTCAAATGTAATTTTACCATAAAAAGATGAAACACTCGCGGGTTAAACCAATTAAAATCCGGGTCAAATTCAGGTTATAAGCTATTTGGATAAACTCACACGCCTATTTGAGTTTCGTGAAACATTACATTTTTCGGAATAAAACATATAATTTAGGGTTATAATTTGTATATTCTATCATAAATATGTAGTGTTTCTAATCAAAATTCAAATGTTTCACATGTAGTTACTGCAGAGTATAAATATCAAACTTTATGCTATTCTAATTAAACCTTGTGTTTACATATCATATGGAAAAACAGTTTTTTTCAAGACTGTCTTAAAATTAACCATAAAATAAAATAATTTTTAAAAACTTCATGTCTATTCACCATTATTTATGTTTTAACTATAAACTATATTTCATATCTATTCACCACAGGAGACTTTTCTTTCTTTTTAATCAACCGACTTTTGTCTTATATCTGATTCAATTGTCAAAATGTAGCGTAGGTTGACCAATTCAAGAACGCGGATTGCATCTACTCTTATCCTTGAATAGCGACATAGGAAACTGCGTAGCAGTAGCATAATGATAATAATAAGTGTAAGGGAAATTGGACTTGGTTTTTCTTCTTCATTTGATGTCGTAGGTCGATGAATGTTTATTGAATAATATAAGTTATTCATATCATATTAAATGTCGTGAAAGTGGAAGTCCTGAATTGGCATACATGTAAGGAAAGGATTAGAGTAATGCAGACAGATCATTTAGTAATGAGTAGTTTGAATATTGTGTGAAAAATGTGCAAAGCACAAAAACTTTTTTTTTAAAGAGATTTGTATTTCATTTGGTTGAGTTAAAAAAATATGGAGTTGAGCTTCGTGATTTAAAGTACAAGCAATTAGTCTTTGGATATTGTGCTAACTTATGTGTTACACTATTTGCTTGTCTTAGAATCCATTGTACATTTTATATCTGTGCATAACAATTCAAAGTCAGATCTATCTTCTTCCACATTGATTGTGAAACTGTAAAACTTGTAGAAAGCAGAGAGAACTGATTAGGTCTAATTGGGGAAAACTTTCCAATTGATTAACTTAACCAATGAAGGGTTTAACCTCCCTTTTAAACGTCATAATTTCGGATTTTGTTGCTCTCACTATGAGAAACAACACTTTTGATGTCGGTTATACTGGACTTTTTATCTCGATTTTTAATTCCTAAACAATTGAGATTAAAAAAAGTAGTAAAAGTCTATTTTTATCTCGGTTCAGAACCGAGGTAAAAATATATTTTACCTCGATTTTTTAACCGGGTAAAAGATCGACCGACACCGGATCTAGAAGTCATCGTTAACGATGCGGTATGTTGTTGATGTCGGTCCTTACATAAGAGTTGTCGACACGTAGTCGAACTCGATTTGACCGAAAGCAAGTTGATGTCGGAATGGGCGACTGGGCTGAGGTGTACATCAAACGTCATCATTTTGTATAGTCGACGTTGGTTATGCATCCGGCCGCTTTTGGTTTCAAACGAGTCTATGTTTAGATTAGTCGATATCGGTTATATATGATTTGAGGACTGGCAGTTAATCACGACCGAGACCAAACCGATGTCGATGTATCAGTTTCGACTTAACTAAAACCCTATCGAAATGTAAGCGATTTTAATTGGCCGATGTGAAATTATAAATTCAATCGAATTATGCAATCAATACCCGACACAACTCGCCGATTGTTACGCAGAATAAAAAACAAAATGTTCTAATTAATTAATGTCAAATACATTTTTTTTGCTAAAAAAAATTCATCTATACCTCTGATTGTCATTGATGTATACAACATTGAACACGATAAGAGGAATCAGTGGCCTCTAACAGTTCAAAGAAATCAACATCCCCCTGCAACAGGCCATTGTCCGCCTGGAACTTTCGTACTATCCCTTGGAGAAAGAGCCATGATCTTCCTCCTTTTCATCTTTTGTCTGCATGAATTTTTTTCCTGTATTAGAATCATGGAGTTCTATTATAAAATTAATTAGGAATATATATAGGTGGTCTATAACCTTATATATTTAGTTTTAAACTTGTCAACCATTAATCTTGGGACCCCAAGTCTCCAACACACAACCCTTATGTGACAAAAATAGGTATAAGACCAAAAATTAAAATATACGTTTATTAAGCTAATTTTAAACTCTGATACCATAATAGATCATAAACTTGTATTTTAAAATCAATTGATATTATATTAAGGTGATCCATAATGTTATATTAAATTATAAAATTGTCAACCACTAAAATAAAACTCTAACCCATCATACCTAAATACCAACATTTTTTTAAAAAATAATACCAACAAAACATTTCATGTTCTAACAAAATATTTTTACTAATATCTCGATCTGTTACAAACCGGCCATCCTCGATTACTGACCAATGAGGACAAATTTCTACCGCGAATCCAAAAGTGTCCTAATCGCATTAAAAGGCCGAATATTTCCACAATAACTAAACAAGTGCATTAATAGGTATATAAAGGAATTGTAGACTTTCCCCTTCTTACTTGGCGGCCAATACTTTTTTTCTTTTTTAAAAAAATAATCATTTTACAGTGTCCGAAAAAAATGTCAAGCAACTATTACAAGTGAAAATAACATCCAACTCAATTAGTCTTTAATAATAACTAATCTATTGTAAGAATATCTAAATTACATACTAACCATATTGATCGTCTATATCATTACAGATTAGAGAACAATAAAAATTGTAATATCGTCATTGGGTATTAACTCGCTTCCCACAGAAATTATGACCACTTGGCAGCGAGGACCCAGCTATCACTGATCAATCACTTTGTCAAACATGAATCTTCAAGAAGTTCAACACCACTTGATCCAGTGCATGTTTTATGTTGTCTAGCAGTAAACAATTGATAAACATTGATTTGATGCATCCAAATAAATGAAAACCCTAATACAAAAACACAAATAAAATTACATGTACAACCTGATCGAGAACAAAACATCGACGTAAACAACTAAATCGAGTGATCATCACAGACTCAATAATATAATCTATCAGGTCGGAGAAAAACACTAATGTGGGGAGACGAATTTATATTTATTCAATAGCATAAACACTCAAAGAATATGAATTAATTTTTAGGGAAAAATAGACTTCTAAACCTAAGTTTTGGCTAAAAGTGCAAATATAACCCTGCAAAATGAGAAAGTGTCAATCTAACCCTAACTTTTGGATGAATTGTGCAATTATAACCTTTTGTGCAATTATAACTTTTTGTGCCATTTTCGGCGTTGACTTGAAAATTTTGGCGTTGACCATATCGAAAATGACTAAAATACTCCTGATTTGTTTCCTATAAAATTTTGGATGATTTTACCCTTCTCACCATCAAACCTAACGGGAATTTTAGGGCTATATGAGCACTTTTAGAAGATATAGGATCGGATCAGTAATTTTTAAACATATTGAACAATCAAAACCTAGGTTTAAAGGTAAAATTCTTGTTATCCATACAATCGCTTTCAATAAGATTTTTAAAGATAAAGTACCGATGATTACATATCAATCGCTTGCATTAAAACGAAGGAAGGTTGGTTGGCGTATGTCCAAAATGAGCAATTTATTCTTTCATTGAAGATATATGCTCCTGCAGGCACATGTGTACTGTTTCATTTGATTTTCTTCAAGTTCAGATCGAGTCTGAATGAATATAGAAGACAAACAAAATGGGACCATAACTGTTGATGCATATATCTTTGAGTTACTGTGTACAATTTATGCTTCAGTCTAGTTAATCTTTTACTTCATATTTTCCATGACGCGTCCTAAACCCACAAGTTATATTTTTGTTTTTTCAAATCTTTCCAGGAGGAATGTTCGTGTCCTTCAATTTTCAGACAGATTTGGAAATATTTTAGACAAAAAAACCTAACAAATCCGAATCATAAAAGTCCCTATAAATACTTCTGGATTGAAGAAATTGATCTTTGCTGCATGCTTTTAGAGGAGATATTGCCCAACAATGCCACCAATTACATCACTTTGATCTGCTGGAATCAAAAAGCATGAGTCACTTATTCCAAGAGTGAAAAAATAATGTTCTCCCCAACATTCACTTCTTTGGTTAGCAAATACAAGTATGCAAAGCATTAAAATGTAACACCATTTTCATCTCATACTTGGCAAGTTGAAATATTATTTCTTTGACTATTGTGGTTCAACTATCATGATTTTTTGGCAAGAAATATTTGGATTCAATGTTCACAATCCATACTTGAAGCAAGAAGGAGAGTTTCTTGGGATATTGGGACAAGTTTTCTTTAAAAGATCTTGGTCATTGGTGAACTTGTAGTAGTATAAATAGGGGATGGATTTAGTAATTCAAACACACCTCAAGCATATCATTCCTTTGCTATTTTCTTTCTTCTCCCTTTTAGCCCTCCTTTGTAGTTGTAGAAGCCAAAGCCTCCTTCTATATATTTTTCCACATAATTCCTTCATAGGTGATAGGAAAAACCTTGTAATACTTTCTCCACATATAGTGAAGATTGTGGTCTCCTCCGGCCGTGGATGCAGATCAATTTGACCGAACCATGTAAATCCTTGTGTTTATTATTTCCTTTATTTTCTTTACGTTGTCTTTGTTATCAATATTTTCGTGCTAATAGATATCTCGTGGGATTCGTATTCTTTACAAATTGGTATCAGAGCCATATCTCAATTTTGATCTATTAGCCACTATGACGGTGACAAGGACTTCTATTGAAAAGTTTAACCAGAGTGTAAACTTTAGTATGTGGCAACTCAAGATGGAAGCCATCCTAATCCAGTATGGATGTGAGCTAGCCCTTGAAGGATTAGAGAAAAGGCCAGCGAACATGCTGCCAAAAGATTTTGGTCATCTAGACAAGAAGGCTAGATCGGCCATTATTTTAAATATTCTAACGAGGTTTTGCAGGAAGTTGCTACAGAGAGAACCACCAAAGGTATGTGGGATCAATTGAAATCCACATACATGAAGAAGACAATGGAGAATTGCCTTCATTTGAAACAAAAGTTGTAAATGTTGAAAATGGCAGAAGGTACATCTATACTCTCACATCTTGATAAATTTGATTGCATCGTTTTGGATTTGGAAACTGTAAATGCTAAAGTTGACGAAGAAGATCAAGCCATTTTACTGTTATGTTCCCTTCCCCAGTCCTTTAAGTATTTTGAGATACTATAATTTATGGAAAAGAATCAGTCCCATACAACACTTCCGATCTAGTGTGCCTAGTGGTGTCAATTCGTGTAATCGTGTCGGGTTCGTGTCGGGTTGGAAACGGTTCGTGTTACTGTCGTGTCGGGTTGATACGTGTTGGATTTTTTTCTCGTGTCGGGTTCGGTCGGGTCGGGTTACTGTCGTGTCGTGTTGATACGTGTTGGATTTTTTTCTCGTGTCGGGTTC
>JAULKJ010235577.1:0-13721 GCA_032355405.1 Rubia balearica
GGATGGTTGTAGATTGATGGACACGGACTCAAAAGTGCAGTAGTTGATGGAATTGAGCCCAGAAAGGCAGAATTGAAGTTCAAGAAGGTCAAGAATAGAAGACCGAGCCAAGCAGCCAAATCAGCCTGTCAACTAGCCAGCACAAGGCTTTGCACAAGCCCAGCCAAAATTGCATGGCCCATGCCAAAGGTGGCTAGCATAAACCGTACAAGTAACACGGGTCATGCAGGTCCATGCAGGCCACGCCAACCATTCCCCAAAATTTCCCCAAATGGCTAAGTATGGGAGCGAACCATACAGTTCAGCATGGCACATGCCGTTTAGCATGACACAGACCACATTGTTCAGCTGAGAAACAATTTCTTCAATCCAACGGGTAGCACCAAATGATACAGGGTAAGCAAATAAGTTCAAGACGCGACACCATCTGATGGCATGTGCCAGTCTATACGGCTTGAGCCGACATGAACCTACAAGGCGTGTGCCTTTTTTAGCACCCCAAGCCACCACGAGGCTGCAAGGGCCGTGCCGTGCCGCACTCCATGCACCGGCACGACCTTGCAGGGTCCGTGCCATTTTCAACTTGCCGCACAAATTGCGGCTGCTGGGTTTTAGGCCTATTTTGGGCCTTTTTCAAGGGACAATTCTATACCATTTTATATATGATTCTATGTGTACTAGGGTTTAAGTGAATGTTCATCTTTATTTTTCAAGAGTAGGCTAGAGAGAGAAAGTTCTCTTCTTTCTCTTTAGGATATTTTCTCTTCTTCTCTTTAATTTTCTTTTGCCCAAAAGTGTTGAATCCAATTAAATACTTGGGTTCAATGCTTAGGGAGTAGTTTATTTACTTTAGGATTGTGATTATATTCATGAATTAATGTTTGTTTTGTGAGATTCCTTAGATCTACCTATTTCTATTTGTTTGTGATTATTATGTTGGCTTGTTCTTCATATTCTTATTAATTACATGTATGCACTAAGATTGGCACATACCGTAGTCTACTTTCATATTGGTGAAATTATCGATATCCCTCAGGGAAGGAATCCTAGATGTGCTTCGGGTAACGATAGTCTGGAATCATGTGGGTGTGTGCACGTGGGTTTCTAAGTCAACGTGCTAATTGACCATACACTAGTTAGCTGGCAAGTTGGTCCAAAGGATTACGGATGAAGATAGCTAGCGTAGAAAACTAGGGTTAGCTTTGAAACCCTAAATCCACAATAAGGTGATTCAACCCCCTTTACCTTTTTAGGCCTAGGGAGAAGCATTCGTGGTGTAGTTCTCGGGATGTAATGGAACGAGGGAGATTTAGATATGTACAACAAGCAAGGTCATTATTGCACTCCCCTAATTATAGAGGCGGTGTCGATGGAAGATTACATTAGCACCCTACGTGACAAGTATGGGGATGTGTTGATCATCGACCACACCACGTGTCACAAAAACTAGAATAGGTTTGTAGTTCTTGTATATAATGAAATTGAGGATCGAAACAACATTGATCATGTTACTAAAGTACTCCCCAAGTGCTAGTTTATATAGTTTACTATCGTGTTAATTGCATGTTAGTAGTTGTTAGCAACCACCCAAAGCCTGTTTTACCAACACTGATTTTTCTCAAAGAGTGATCAAATTGATGACCCGATCGCAGCTATGTTTGGTTGAGTCTTAGATACTTAACATCTCTGTGGATGACCCCGATCTTTCCACTCTCTACCCTTTTGGTAGCGTAGTAGTACGAATGGAAGAAATAATACAATATCTATATTTGACTCTCGGTCTCCTCTCGGGTTAGTTTAGTGGATCTCTCGGGATTCGTTTAGAAGACCTCAGGATGGGGTGGTTCAGGCTTACAAATGGTGCAACTTGGAAAAGTTGGATCTCAAAGTTTTTAATACTCGAATCTAAGTTTTATATACTTAAGGAAGTGCGTGCCTTCGAAACTATAAAAAAATCACTGTACTTGGTTATATTTAATATTTCTTACATGAGTTCCTTATGCTCAGACTTTACTCTTACCTCATGGGAGTTAGATGAGCTTCATCCCTGGAGTAATTTTTTTGTGGCACCCGATTGTATCCTGGATCTCCTTAGTGATTGGGTTACCCATCTTGGTGATTTGGTTGAAATCCACCTCGACCACCTTGAAAGACACATTGATGACTTGGTTTCCCGGCTTGCCCATCTTCACCGGAAATTGTGATGTTCACTCAAACCGGGATTGTACATCTTGGAATAAGGATCATAATTTTTCCATTACCTTGCCCCCTTTGGAAACCTTGGCCATCTTGTGTATGGTAGGGTTGGCAATTATGGACGTGGGACTGGCATTGCTAACTTTTTGTGTGCTTTCTTTAATTAGGGAATTTTCCTTTTCCTTAGGATATTTAGTTTCCTTTTCCCCTTTTCCTTAGGAGATTTAGTTTCCTTTTACCCTTTTTATTAAGAGATATAGTACCCTATAAATATTGGTGAATTGTTATGTAATTTTGATTTTTGTTTAGATCAATAAAAGTTGACCTTTATGTTGCAAACCTTAGCATTTCAGATCAACATCAGTATGTATTAGAGCTATACAGATCACCTCCATGGCTCACCATCGACGTCGTGGAGGCATGCTCGATAGTTAGACAAATCTAGAAGACGCTTATTGGACGTGACAAAATCGCATGATTACGTCAACAAGGGGAGGTTCTTACGCAGTCCGTTGTCGCACTCCACGAGCACGCCCGGCCAAACTACCTGACCCGCACCTCCTGGGTTCATTTAATTCCCAGAGTAATGCGTCCAAAGATAAAATTTGTTAATGTTTCTCCCGTATTCACTACTAACAACTATAGAGTAGCTAGTGGCAAGTCCGGTATCATCCATTGAGATACTAGATTTTGAAGGTTAACTTTACACAACCCATAATCGGGTGTCACTTTGATTGTGTTTCGGTAATAGCTAATGCTTAAGAAAAGATAATTGGGGGGAGAGGTTTGTGTCTACAAATTACTGAGAATTCAAGCAAAGAGATTAAAACTATAATTAACTAGTTTTGGGGGTATTTGCATAACATGACTGATTAATGATTTGATCCTAGATTCTATTACATGTAAGACATATAAACCTATCCCATGCCTATGTCACATAGTGTGGATGAAGGCAGACGATCCCAATGTCTTTCACAAAAAGGTTCCTCCCCCTCAAGAACCAACTTCCCACCTCCATAATTAGGGGATTTGTGTCGATCAACCTTTTGGAGCCACTCCCCATTCCCCGTCATCTCACTTTCGATGCTAATGTTTCCCCTCTTAAAGGAACTAAGCCTTATGTAGTTCACAATCGTTAGATACAAGAGTGAGGACAATACAACCTGGACACTTCACTGTGGACACCAACCCTAGGCCTAGAGAGGCAAAGGAATGGGCATCTCGTGATGACTCTAGGGTTTCCATGGGCCTAGTCGCTACAAACTAGAATGCTTCTCTTTCAGGGTAAGCCACGGGTATACCCTCGTTAGTAATTAGACTAGCACCACTTACGTTCCATCACTCACATAACTAGCCAATTAGAATTAGATTCTAACGATAGGGTGGGTGCTCTCAAGGTAGCACGAATGCACTCATCTACCCGGTACTCTCGAGTCTACAATAGCCTTAATCTAACACTCCCAATGTAGCATTTACCCCTACACGATATTATACTATGCATGAATCTATGGACGCATCATAAATCATAAAATGACATAAATATTACAAGAATCTAAACTACAAATCAAGCACAAATATTAATAGAACATAAAGATAGAGTAATCTAATAATCTCACAAAGTAAAAATCAAGTCATGAATACAAATATTACCCCAAATTAAGACTAAATTATTTGTTTGGTCCCTAACATATGTCGCAATAACATCTTTAGGTCCCCAATTCCAATATCGCCTCATTTTGGTAACCAACAAATTCAAAATGATTTGTTTGGTCCCCAAACCAGATTCCAGGTGATTTTCAGGTAGACTAAATTATTTTTCGGTCCCTAACATATGATCGTATTCCATCTTTTGGTCCCCAAAACCACCTGAAAACCACCTTGGGGACCAAACAAATCATTTTGAATTTGTTGGGTATCGAAAGGAGGCGATATTGGCATCGGGGGCCAAAAGATGGTACTACAAAATATATTGGGGACCAATAAAACAATTTAGTCCCTAAGTTAATATCTATTATAAATACATTAAATCCAAAGCAATCATTGCATTGAATGCCATAAGGCAAAACTAGAGAAATAAATGAAGAGAGGAGATAGCCTCCCTCTTCCTACATACTACGTAGTTCTTACAATAATGATCAAACTGAAACCCTAGGAGACTAAAGGTGACTTATATAGTAAGTACGACGAGGTCTTAGAAAAGCCTAAAAGCTAGGAAACCCTAGCATCCACATAGGCATGGGTCATGCTGTACTGCAAAGCCCACACTGCACGCCCATACAAAAGAATGGGGGTCGCGGACTGGGGACATTGTCAGCCTTTCTAAGCGCTCGGGATATGAAAATATGTATTTCCCGTGGTCTGGAGCTGTGTTCGATGGCTTTTGAGTGTGTGGGATGTGTAAGATTTCCCATCCCGCCGTCTGGACCCGTGATTTCTTCGTGCTGAGTGTGCAGGCCATGCAATCCCGCACGACCCATGATCTGAACTTCATCTCCACAGCACGGGTCATGCAATTCTAAATGGGTTGTGTCAGTCTTCAATTCTTCCAGACTTAGCTCCTTTCCGTCGGCGCATCCATCTACTACCTTGTGTTTGGCTCGTGGCCTTTAGAATTTAACCATCCTTGTAAATGTCCTTCTACAATCTACTACCAATCTTGTGAATGGCCTTCTAAAAATAGTTCAAAGTGCCTACAAGAAATATAAAAGTAAAGCTCACAAAAATGAATCTAGATGCTTATAGGGAGATAAAATTCATTAGACCTAAAGCAGGCTAGAAAATGAGGGATTTAGATATAAAAACCACAAACGGTCATCTGAACTCTTTACAAACCTACCTAAATCTAAAAATATACCACACAAAAGATAACAAAAGAGATGTTAAATACTACGGAAAATACATACATTTGATGTCTCATCAAATCCTCCACACTTAAACTTTTACTCGTCTTTGAGTAAATAATTAAGAACAAGCAAAGATCTAAGGGTACAATAGCATGTAATGGTTTCCTAAAATACCCAAGATTTTATTACTAGACTACCCTAGCCCTCAAGACATATGAATCTCTCATACTCGCATATACCGAAAAAATAAAAGTAATCTAAAACACCATCATACCAAATCAAAAGGTTAATTATACAAAATTCATGTGTAAAGCTAGCTTACTCTACCAAAAAAACTACCATATGGAAAAATCAAGAGAAGCATAGCATAAGTTTCAATTTCTCTCATTTTTCCTAGGAGCCCTCTGGGGTTTTCATCATAGCACCACACGTTTTTTTTCAAAGTTCACCCTCGTGCTCTAACAACGCCATTTTTTGCAGCATGTTCAAATGCAAGAGCAACAAAGGATTGAAACAAAGGGAAGTATTCCGGGCATTTTCTAAGATCTCTACCAATGAGTTCAAGTTGATCCATAATTAACTACCTATAATGAATAATATTAATCATCTCATTAACTAAGACCCAAGAGATCACCACATCATTCAATTCAACTATTTATAGTCTATACCAATAAACAAACCTTACACCACACATTAAAAAATAAATCAATTTTTCTATTATCGATGCAAAAACATAAAAGAAGAACACAACTTAGCTCTTCAAGAAGTACAATTTTTCATCTCATTATGACCCAAAACTACCCATACTTAAACAATATAAATGAGGGCATCTTGTCGCATGCATTTATTATTGTCCATTTTTTGGGTTCCAAACTCGGAATTAAAAATTAAAAACACACGACCAAACATATATTTTTTTCCGATTGAGGAACTATAACCGAAAGAAGACTTGATGGAGGAACATGGATCCGATTTGTGTTCCTCTCTCGTAACTTTGATCAGCTCCATGCCTTGCCCATTCCACACCGTTACAAGCTCGGAACTACCCTCGGAACTATGTTCCAAACTTGGAAGAAGATCACGATAAAAATGGTTTGACAGAATCAACTTTGAAAGGGTAAAATTAATGTGGTTAACTTAATAGCTTCCTTTGACAATTTTTCATCAACGGCGGTTTAAGAAAATAGCCTTCCTTCACAAAAAATACCTTCAAATCGGAAGAGTGCCCGATTTGCATGTGTTCCGAGCTCGCAACACCTCCAGGAAGCTGGTTCCTGGTTTTTAAGCGAGAACCGACTTTGAACACTGACTTTAATCAAAGATTCTACACTAGTGGATGTTCACTTAGTTAATTCTTTGCAAGAATTAGTGCTAGGATCAAGAATGAACTAGAGCGTATTACGGTTTTATGTCGGTTTGGTTAAGGGATGTAACCCTGATTTCTTTGAAAACACATGTGCCCTATATTTAATTAGAAGTCTTCTCTTGTTGGGTTATTTTCCGGACGATAAGCAAGGTCATTTGATAAATAGGTCGGGTGATGTTATTGACTCAATTGGGATCGTAGAATAATGCAAGAAGGTCATGTCTCGAGTCTATAGCAACTAGGCGGGGAGTGCCCCTAGAGTTATCATGAGGTACTAATTTTCTAAGTGGCACGAGATAAGCTTAAGATGAGTATACATGGTGTAGGTCCCAGTGACCCATGCTACTCCCAGGTTTAATTCACTGGGTACGTTCACGGGTTTATTAACCCCGGGAGTAAGCGTTAGAGGTGGTAGTGAAAGGGCACCTCTAGCTATATGGGAGGAGGTGAGATTTTGAGGAGAGGACGGAACTGATGGTGTGGCAGATTGAAGGAATTCCTTGGGAATCAATGTCTCTGCATCGTGTGATGAAACCTTAGATAGGTAAATGTCTTGTATGTGAATAGGAGTTGAGGTTAAAATCTTATAGTTAAATCATATGATGGAAATGCCTCGAGGCCTTTATCATTATGTCTATCACGTATTTATAGTTCATGCTCGTAGTTTGTAGGTTAATCATTTCAAAACCAAGCCCTCCATTTTCCCTACTCCTAACACACACACACACTTGCTGACACTTGTGAGGGGATTACGTGACTATATCCCTTAAACCCCTAAATCTATGTGGACAACACCCTAACTTACCACTATCTAATTTCTGGTATTTAGGAGTGAGTAAGGGAACAACACTATAAATCCTTATCTTTGACTTGCTAGTGCTTATTCATTAACGACCCTGGGGTGCTGGACATTAACCAAAATGTTTTTATGTAAGTGTGTCAAATTAATAATCTATGTGGGAATTGATTATAATTCAAACCCGTAGAATACCTTAATAAATTTTCTAAAAATATGTTTGGCCAAATAATCGTTCTCACAAGTTTGAAACATCTATATGTTCTAGGATCTACTAATCTAACTGAAACCATCAGATGGAAAAAGCTGAAAGTATGTTGTATAAATGACTTCAGTTTGGATTTCTCCTAAACAAGCCTCCAACAACAGATCAAAAGTCAAACAAGTTTTTTTAGATATAGGGTCGATGACAATTACATCTAATAATTCAGACAAAAAAAACCCATTTTCATTTGATCAGTAGGTAAAAAAATTTAATCAGCAGAAAACTAAATAAGAAAATGAAAAAAATACATAATTACAAAACTATCACCTCAAAAAAATGCAAAAAAAAAAATCAGTATACCACCGTTTACCATGACCTTGCCAGAAACTTTTGAGAACCATATCAAAGAAGTTTTCCTCTCCCTTTTTTTGCTACTTCTATCAAAGATATAACTAGTGGATTGAAACGATGTCGTCGCATTATTAAAAAACAAAAAACACCCTGTGTATCGTGTTGATAATGTCGCAAAGTGGAGTTTATGAAAATTTAGCTCATAACATTCCACTACCCCCCGTGAGATCTGCCATGAGTGTGTTTAACCCGCAGTGAGCCACCGTGAAACCCGTCGTGACCCTCCCTTGAGTCACCTGGACTCAAAGATATTCGATGTGAGCTACCTCGACTCACTAAGTCACGGATCTAATTCAGTGAGTAACGGTAGTGAAACTATCACCACAAATTGGGAGAAAACTCATCATGCTGGGAGTGTCTATGTTGTTACCTCTAACCCACTGTGAGCCGTGTGAGGCCGAAGGTTCATGGACATCGTGACCTGAGAATTGACGCTGATACATTAGTCGGAGAAGTTGCGCGTCCTTTCCGCCATGGGGATCTATTGCTTGTTTATTTCAATAGATTTTTAACATGCTTATTGTTAACCTATGAGAGGAACTCTCATGGTGTTTTTTAAAACTATACAGGAATCATTATATTATTAAAGATAATTAAACATACCTTTTAATTTGAATATAATATTTTTAATTTAAATATTTTAACTTGTTATACAATATATCTTCCACTTTTATATTCAAACACACTTTATTATATATATATATATTATAATGTATACTCTATAGAATAAAAAATATTAAACTTTAAAAAATACAACAGTTGCTACATAAATTTAGAAAATGATACATTTTTTAAATCTTAGCCAAACTATGGAGAATAAGCCCAATAAAAGGTGAAAAATGTAGAAGGATATATCTGTACTCTCAATTTCAGTGATGATCAAACAATAAATAATTAATGTTACATATGTATGGCACCAAACCACTCAAAATACTAAGTTGAACCTCCCAATAAACACCACAATCAGACGAAGCAAATTAACCAATTACACACAGGCCAAAAAACATTCACAAAAACCAATAGATAGACGAACCCTAAAAAAAAGGTGTACTTTCTTATGAAATTACTATTGGTCGACTTCACAGAGGGTCCTCTCGAACAGCTTTGAAGAAGAAAAAGGCACCACCACAGGGGCACAGAGAAGTCTCATGGTACGATGGTTTTTAACCGCTCCCAGCTTGAACCTTATTTTAGCCTTCAACCTTACCTCAAGTTCAACCTCCCGGGACATCTTCTCCATCTGAAGATTCTTAGCCACGCCGGGGAACAATTCCACGTTAGTGGAAACAAAATTCATGCCCAGATGGGTCACATTTCGTTTGGGCTGATGAAATGGCTGGATACTGTTGACCGCCAACGTTTGATCATCGTACGAGACCTTGGCTTCGATCCTGTCGTAGTATATGGAGACCCTACTGTTGGGGTTGTAGGCTCTCAGCTCGAAGTTGAATGTTGCGTTCAGGTGGTTGTTGGTTAGGTTGAAGTTGTGAATGGAACCCGATTCGACGGTGTAGATTAGCCTCCTCGGCCTCACGGTTACCCAGATGATGAGCACGGTTATGGCTGCAAGGAGGACCAGGGCTAGCAAGATTGTTGCTATGAGCCTCAGCAGACGGAACTGGACCGGTGGCCGGGCTGCTGCGTCGGCCATTCTCAAAGGGGATTTGGTTGATTTTGGGGGTGTTGGATCAAGGTACAGTTATGGTATCGTGGATGATGATCAGTTCAGCTGTATTATTTATATGCACGAGAAAGAGGCATAGAGGAGTGCATTTTTTTGGATGCTATATATTTTCCCACTCTTTTGGTCACTTTTTGGTTGGTTTCTTGCTTCGAAGTGAAGAGATGTGGGAATTCCAGATTCGGTTGAATGAGAATGTGCTTGTCTTGCAGAGTTAGTAAAGTGGTGAAAAGATACTCAGTATTAGTGATTAATTGGGGGATTGAAGTTTTGTGCTAGAATTAAAGATCACATTATTCCTTGGCTGGATGATTCTTGACTTTGCCTCCAAGATGTTCTGAACCTCCAAATGGTTGTTTTCCTCAGGAATCTAACTTAGTATTGTATAACATTTGATTAAAGTAAATATTTCTTTTAAAGTAATCATTCAAAAGTGATCGGAAAAACATCCAGTGACAACAATAAGTGAAATTGACATTCAACTCTAATAGACTCTAACAATAACTTCTTTTTTTAAAGATTTCAAACAACCAACCAATTTACATAAAAAACATTCTCATCTAAGACCTAACTAGGAAATACCACCCATGAATCTATTAAAGCTCAATGGAGCATGAAACTCCATCCATTTTAATAACTAAGGACGCCCTTACATATAAACATCCTCATCTAAGAGCTAACTCGGAGACACCACCATTGAATCTATTGAAACACAGTGGAGCATGAAACTTCATTCATTTGAATAGATAGGGACGTCATCCTAAGAACACCCAAACTCTGCACCTTCATCGAACCGCAGCCACCGAAACCACAACCACCACGATCTCACCATCATCGACCACCCGCAAGTTGAAAAACCACAGCGGGAACCACCCACATGGTCCCGTGACGCTTAGTAATCCCATCAAGAAATTGCTCTAATATTCACAATTCTTGATAGGGGTGTGTTTTGAACCCTGGACCTCTCAATTATAAAGAGTGTGTATTACCACTAATCCAGGTCCAATTCACGACTCTAACAATAACTAATCGATTGCACAAATATTAAAATTACACATCAACTAGACTGATAGTTTGTACTATTACGGATTAAAAATCCAATTAATAAAATTGTAATATCTCCCTTGGGAATATTAACTTGCTTCCTGCAAAAATCACGACCACTTGACAGAGAGGAGCGTATCACGCATCAATATCACTGCGCCAAATAGAGATCTTCAAGAACCGTATCACACTTGCTCCAAAGCATAATCTATGTTGTCCAAACTGTCAACACATTGAAAAACACAAATCGACCCATCCAAATAAAAACACAAACGAAACACGAAAACACAATCAAAATAACCAGATCGACAACAAAATATCGATGTGAACAACTAAATCGAATGATTATCATAAACACAATCTAATGAATCAGATCGAAAAACAGTACTAATGTACGAGAATAAATCCATCCTTATTCAAAAACATAAAAAAATATCAATGAAAAAATTTACTTTTTCCCATCTCCTTATCAGATAGAAGAAAAATGTGAGAAAAACAACTAAGAGGATGGGGACATATGCGGCAAAGGGTTTTTATTTCAGTAGTATTAATTTTATGTGTCACCCATATATTCTAAATTAATCGGAACACTTTACACGATCACATGTAATATTTTATAAAGTTGTATAATTTTTCAGTGTAGAACCCATTAACAACTAGCATATAAGTTCAATTACACTATTCCCTCAGTTCCAACTGAATCTGTACATTTTTTTTTATCAACTTTCACTACTGGAAAACATGTAAATAGGCATCGGTATCCAAGCGTTGGGGGAAGGAACCTGTGTTGGGTTGATAATAGGCACTTGTTTTGGAAAAAAGAAGTGAACAACTGGTGCCTATGTACATTTTCAACATCGGTATACCAAGTATCGGTGCTAGAAATCGGTGACTAATTTTAAAAAAAAAGGTGGGATTTTATATTTTCCATTACCGGTTGTGGTAAAATACATTGTACCGGCACTGTAATCAGTGCTTATGCACAGAATAGTGTTTTTGACGGGTAGAATTTTTGTGGGTAAAACTCCTAGCACCGGTATATAGGAAGAATATCAGTGCTAGTACAACATTTGATGCTCACCTACCACTATTTCTTTGCGGGTAAAAAGGAAATGTTATGGAGAAAAGGTTCATTAATGGTGTTATTTGGAGGGTTTTAGCATTGAGTGCTCAAATGAAGACCCTTAAAGATTAGATTTTAAATAATTTTGCATGTTATTAATGATGGAATATATTAGATATGATTTGTATACATATATTTTTTGTGTTTGATCATGTTAATTAGTTTTGCATTAATGTAAAGAAATGTGATTTTTTTGTTCTAATGGTTGATGTCATTAATACCATGTTTAGGAATGTGAAACAGTTCGATAAGATTTGAATGTAGTGATTTGAGTTGTACGTTAAAGTTTTCCGAATTAATTTTGAATTATTAGAATGTTGCGTAGAAATGGACATTGTGTGGAACTATAATTTTTGCAAATTCATTAATTTATAGAGATGGAACGTGCAATTGAGAGGCGTAAGCATGTGTATGGAAATGTTAGTTTGATGAGCAAAGAATATGTTGTTTTCGTGAAGGAGTTTTAAGAGCACGTCTTTGTTCCTGAGAATCCTATGTCCTTGTCGTGATTGCAAGAATCGAACTGTAGTGGTGATAGAGAAATGATGAAATTCCACATGGTTAGGAGAGGGTTTCAAAAAGTTTTTTTTGGACGTTTCATGGTGAAAAGGGACCGCCGAAGGTGGTTGTTGGTAGTGATGGAGAGTGTTTTGCAGATGTAGATTCGGATGACATGTGTTAGGAGGTTGTCGATAAATTTAGGGGGGCTCGAGGTTCTGTAAAATTTCTTAGGTGAGAAGGACATGCCATTGTATCCCGATTGCAAGAAAAAAGACACAATCATGTCATGTGTGATGGAATTGTTTCATATGAAAGATGTTGGTTCATTGAGCAACACTAGATTGAATAAGTTGAAGTTTTTGAATGGGAACCTTCCGTCCGGTAACGAGTCACTAAACAACCTCTTCGAAGCGAAGAGAAATCTATGTCTGATGGGAATGGAGTATAAAAAACACATGTTTTTCCCAAGAATTGTGAGAAGAAAAGGAGAAATGTGGTTGTCGATGAAGATGTTGTTTTTAAGGTAAGGAAACGAGGACCCTGCGAAATAATTGGAAGATGCATGTGGTATCTTCCAATTTTTTTGAGGCTGAAGTAGTTTTTGAAGAATGTCAATGATGCAAAGAACATGACATGGTACATGAGAAGGGATTTTCTTGAAGATGATACTATTTGTCATCTAGTTGATGCCGATTAGTGGAAGAAATTTGATAAGAGGTATCCGGACTTTGTAAGTAAGCTAGGAATTTAAGGATGAGTTTGTGTACTAATGGGATGAATCCGTTCGGCAATATGTCATCAAAACACAGTTCATGGCCGATTATGCTTGCCATATAAAATCTTCCTCCGTATTTGTGTATGAAGAAGAAATATGTGTTAATGCCTTTGTTGATGTTTTGATGGTTTTAGGGGATCAAAGTTCAACTTGAAGACTATGCTTTTTTGTATGATAAATAATTTTTTGGTATATGGAAACCTTTTGGGTTATGTGGTGAAGTGGTTTAAGGCATGTCCCGCATACGAAGAGGGCATGGATTTCTAGAAGTTGAAGAATGGTCGCAAGACAGTGTCTTTGGGTCACCGAAAAATTCTTCCCGATGAAGAACAAGTCATGGGAGGACAGGTTTGAGTTTTTTTGTGGGAAGGAGGTTAGGAAGGCGCCAAGACCATTGAAGGAGGTTTTCATCCACAACAAGGTGAAGAAATTGAATATTGTTCAAGGGAAAAAATAAAGAAGATGGGTGCAGCGCTTGATGGAAATTGGAAGAAGAGATCGGTTTTCTTCGATTTGTCGTATTGGGAGCGTTTAGAGGTTCAATATTGTTTGGATGTAATCCACATTAAAAAAATGTAGGCAAGAGTTTGATTAGGACCTTACTTAACATTCCCGGGAAGACGAATGGTAGATTGAATGCACGAAGGATTTTTTTTAAGCTCGGTATTTGGTTGGATATAGCCTCAAAGATGAGAGGGAAGCGAACGTGCCTGCCTTCGGCCCCGTAAAATTTTTAGTGGATGAGAGGAGATTGGTTTACGAGTGTATTCAAGAAATGAA
>JAULKJ010235687.1:0-13721 GCA_032355405.1 Rubia balearica
CCACCCCCAACACCCCTACCCCTTATTCCCAACCTTCTTCGGTTTGACCCGGCTCCAGATTTGGAATGATGGTCAAGAACGAGTAGCAACTGTGCTCCAGTTTTGCTCCGGCTGCGCTCCAAGCGGTGCTACGACGTGCTCCAGGTTTGTTTCGAGGTGCTCAACGCGATGTGCTCCAAGCGACGATGTGGTGGCGCTGGTACTTCGGTGGTGCTCTGGCTCCAGTGGCGGCTCTGCTACTGGAAGAAGGTGACCTTGCCCGGCGGTGGTGCCTCATGGCGTCGGCGCTATGGCGATTCCAGCCGACAACGGGGCTATAGGGCCCGCGGCCACTCTGCTTTGGGGAGTTGTTGCTACGGTGGTGACTCTGCTCCAACTGGTTACTCCAATAGCGGATCTGCTACTAGCGGGTTTACTGCATCTATTTTTCGGTGTTTGAACGGCGCTCCCGGCGCCGGCGCTGCTCATGTCCACCGGCGTTCCATACCTGAGTTAACATATCATCTTCGTTCTCTCAACATACTGCGGTAAAGTGTCCAGTCCTTAGGGTTTCCGTGTCAACTTAAATCTGAGCCGACCAAATCAGATCATGTTTTGCCCAACTCGGACTCGACTCAGGACTGACTCAACTCAACTCAGTGACGAGTCAATAGTGGGTCGACTCAATCAAAATGATTCAACTCGGGTATATTTGAGCAGAGTATATTTTCGCAGATAGAAGGGTATGAGGGGTACTTCTCCATTTTTTTCTACTTTTCATTTTCTCTTTTCAGGTGGAAGGATTTTAATTAATTTTGTTTTCAGTCATTTTCATTTTACTGTATTTTATTTTTTTTAAAAAATGGGCCATATATTATATGGTTTTTTGTTTGGTATTAAATAAGAATTCTCTCTGTCAATGTTTATTTTGCCGACAGCCTGAGTCGGTAGAATTTGATTGGGTTTAGATCTGATATCCAAAGATACAAAAGGAGAAATCCAAG
The DNA here is from genome assembly GCA_032355405.1 of Rubia balearica. NCBI lineage: Eukaryota > Viridiplantae > Streptophyta > Magnoliopsida > Gentianales > Rubiaceae > Rubia > Rubia balearica. The sequence goes on from JAULKJ010235687.1 coordinate 984, forward strand.
TCAGAGTCGTTTAAACAACAGACTTTTGGCGACACTGTCTTTCGGAGGATTTAAATCAGAGTTGTAGACTTCGGTCTATTAGGGGTGCTTAGATCAATTACTTTGTTAAGTCAATTTCATTGATTTTTACAGCCTTCTGGAGTCAAGTGAGAGAGATTTCTACGTATTATAAGTGATTTTTATACACTGACAAAATATTTTTGGCAATTCAAACGACTGGTTTTAATTTCCTAGTTTAGGAAATGGTTTTACGGGTTAAATGGAGATGAACCAGATGTTTAGTTGGGGAGCTTTAATTACTTCATTTTGATTGCCTTGATGTTTGATCGAAGGTGTGGACAAAACACTTAGAGTGCGTATTATTTTATACTTCACTGTTTTGATTCCGATGGTGGTCTCGGGTCGATTTATTGTGACTATAGCATGGAAACACAATATTAACCACTTATTATTGAGGCCTTTCTCATTATCACATAAGTTTTCCGCTTAGTATTGTAATATTGATTAGGTCTTATGTGTAATTTCTCTTTCAGCCACTGAGAGTTTAGACTAGAATTGTAAAATTATATATCGCCTCAGTGTAACGGGTTTATCCCACATCATATGTTGTAATCGTACATTGTGCAAATTGAACTTAATAGAAAAGGGAGAGGAACCCTATAAACCCCCCTTCCTAGAGACAATTTAATTTTTTTTAAAAATACCAGGAACTCGGAGGAGTACCGTACTACATTGGAAATCATTTTCTCTCCTATGAAACTGCCGCACTCTCTTTTTTACTACCTCCTCTCAAAACTCAAACTTCTCAATTTTCTCTCGTATTCAAATTGATATACTATTGTTTACGATTTAATTATACATATCATGTATTTGTGATTTTGTTCGCCTGTTTGTTTTGGTGATTCTACCTTTAAGAAGCACGAGTTCATATTTTTCTAAGTTTTTACATTTTGTAAAACACATATTCATGTATTTGTGATATTACAGATGCTGCATATATCTAATTAGCATGACAGACTGATGCATGAGGTGTACTCCCCTATTAATCAGTTTACGTATATTCGTTGGTTACTACTAGTTAATATCCATGAAGATGATACTATGATTTTATTAAATATCAATTCTTTGATATGATGGTTAGTTCGATTGATATGTAATTTAATTATTCATAGAATGTAGAATCTACACTGATGATGGTTGTGTGCACTGATATAAAAGGTACAATAGGCAATGTAAAAGACTTCTAAAAAACCCTATAATATTTACTTCTCATATCTATTATATTACAAATCGCCCCTCCTTCCCCCAAGCGAAACATTGGATTGCCACCAATGCAAATCTAGGATCTAAGAAACTCTGGGTCCAGGGAGCCCTTTGGTAAAAATATCCGCAAGTTGAAAATCAACAAACACGCGAAAAACCTTAAACTTGCTAGAAGTCAGTATGTCATGAACAAAAGGATAATCAATGTAATTATGCTTGGCTTTCGGATTCGTAGAGAGAGAATCATTGTTATAACACAACAACACAAGAGGTGCAAGAGATGACACTCAAAGGCCATGACACGATACTATGACCTGAATGAAAGCGTATAACTGTAGGTTACTTCTTGGCATTCCTTCAAATAAGTTTACCACCTAGAAAAATAACATAATATATGTAGAGCGATGATTCTCCAAACAATGAGTCAATTCAGAGTAACCAAGAACAGAAGGAGCACTCGGGATAAAGTAAAATTAAAATGAAGAGTGAGCAAACATAACACAAAATCCGAATTACCATGTGAAATGATTTTTGGTAAGAATATGCATGAACTGAACGACCACATTTATAGCATAAAAATTTGAGATGAGTGATTATTAAATTCTAAAGAGTGTCAACCAAAGAAACATGGATTCCCAAAAGAAGCACTGGTAGAGCTAAGCAACTGAGACTACGACACAAAAAGGTAGGAATCAGGGATTGCACCAGAGGTACAAGCATGATGAAAAATGTCACGAGCATATCTTCCCTAACCCAAGAAATGACCATCTGGCATACGCACAACTTTTAAGCAGACGAAGTAGTGAATCACACCCAAATCGGTGATGGAAACCTCGTGATGAGCTCAAGCTGATGAAGATGGGCAAGTCATTACTGAACAAAATAGTGTAATAAATATAAACCAAAAGAAAAAAGAGAAAATATCCTCGAGCAAACACAAACAAAAAATCTACAAAATTACATAAAAAATAAAGGTGCAAAAGAAAGCTAAGCCGCTTAAACCAAGTCCTAAGAGCTTGATTTAGATTATAGATATCCTTTTGAAGACGATAAACATAGCCAAGATGAAGAGGATCTCGATAACTAGACAGCTTCTCCATATTGACAAGGGAGACAAGAACACCATTAAGAAAATCATTCTTGACATTCAACTGATGAAGCGACCCTTACGCATTGTGGCAAAATAAAGAATAAAAAACAATAGGAGCTTTCACAAAATGTACTGAACTTATGAACTTGATCAAATTATGAAAGTCGAGAAAAAATCACAACAATCAAGTCTTTCTGTCTTGTGACGATTAATGGAATCATCAGAATGATTTTTTAGCCGATATAACGGGTTTAATGGGGTGGGGTGGGGTGTCGTGGGGAATGGGGTGAATGTGAACTAATATATATTTATGCTCGACCCACTACCCATGACAGGTATCATTTTCATCCCCATGCCTGTCTCATCCTCGTCAAAACAGCCTATTACCCATCCCGTTGGACGGATGCAGGACGAATGTCACCAAAACCCACCCCCTGCCATCGCTAAGCAAGACTCATCTCAATAATATAACGATTCTTACGTTATGCACGACTATTATGTTTCAGTGTGTAAGGAAAATAAATTTGACGATGAATACCCTTGTTGGAAAATGTGTTTGCATGTAAGAATTAGGAAACATTGTACCACCATTACTCTGAATTTTTTTGATACGATGGTCAAACTAATATCTTCGATCCAATCCTCAAATTGAATTGTACATATTAACAAATTTGGACTTGTGACAAACAGCATAACATGAAGAAATGAGTGGATAATTGAATTAAGGAAGAAAAAAAGAGTAGAATGAGTGAATAAAATTGAAAGAATCTTGCTAAAAAGAGAAACCGTGTGGATATAAAAGAAACAACTAAAAAAAGTGTGTCAAATACCGTGAAACAAAGGGATAATACATGTAACTATGACGAAAATCAATAGGAGAGTATCTCCTAGAGGGTACCATTTTATATAATTATTTTTGGAAATTATTCAAATATGTTAGGAAAAATGCTCAACAATTGTAATGAGTGGAATTGACATTCGATTTAAGTAGATTCTAACAATAATTAACATATTGCAAGAAATCTAAATTACATGTCAACCAGACTGATCGTCTGTACTATTACATATTAGAAATCCAATAAAAACTGTAACATCTCCCACATGAATATTAACTCTTTTCCTACAAAAATTATGAGCATTTGACGAAGAGGAGTGTATCACGCATCAATATCACTATGCTAAACAGAGATCTTCTACAATTGTAACACCACTTGAGGTTTAACCACTACCTATCACTAGTGGAGAATATAGATTAAAGGCAGTTCTATTGAACCAGAGAAGACACTTTAGAACTGTCTTCTCTGGTTCAGCCTTTGACCGATTTTGATCAAAGGCAGTTCCAAAACCGTCTTCGTTTGAGGTCCGAATTTGAAACCTATTTCTGAGCCTATAAAAATAAGCTACTGGAAACCAGAGAGGTTTCTTACAGCTTGAAGCAAAGTTAGATCTAAAGCCCAAGCCCAAGCCAAATATGAAGCAACACCTCAAGCGACGTCGAATAAAACCACCGACGTCGACATCGAATAAACTCAGCTATGTGATCCGACGCGGTGGCGGAGCTTCGATCCGATGCGAAGATAGAAGCCTCATCGATGGCGCGGTGGTGGAAAACGCAGCATGGTGATGGAAGACGCAGCGGTAACGTGAGGCTCGAACCAGGCGTGTTCCGATGCAGCGTGGGCCAGAACAGAGAGAGGCGGGAATGGAGGGAGGCGTCAATGAGAACAGAGGGAAGCGTGAACAGAGGGAGGAATTGGCGAGAACAGAGGGTAGGCGTCGACGAGAACGGAGGGAGGCGTCAGCGAGATAGGAAGGAGGCGTCGGGAAAAAGAAAGAAAAAAAGAGAGAGGGGAGGGTGGAGAAAACTAAGGAGCAAAAAAAGGAGGTGGGAGGAAATCCTATGGAGGGAGGAGAAAATGAAGGGAAGGAAAAAAAATAAGGGGGATGATAAGCCAAACATCAGTCCATTATAAGGCGGTTCTAATTGTAGAACCACCTTTAAAACCAAAAAGAGACTTGGGATAGCACTTTCGAGTTCAGAAGTGCTTCCGGTCCTTAATTAAAAGTGGTTCCGCTTTTAATTGATTTCAAACCACCTTTAAAATGAAAAAGGTGATCTGGGAGGGAGTTCCGAACTCGGAACCTCTTTAGGCTCCTCATTAAAGGCGGTTCCCTAGGAACCACCTTTGATTGCTGCCTTTAATCAAAGGCTCTCCACTAGTGTATATTGTCCAAACTGTAAACACTTTGAAAAATACATGTCTGACATATCAAAATTAATGGAAACCCGAAGATAAAACGATAAACAAATTACTAACATATCTATACAAACAGATCAAGAACAAAACATCGACGAGAACAACTAAATCGATTTATCATCATGAATACAATCATCTAATCGATCACGTTGAAAAACAAAATTAATGTGTGGAGATAAATTCACACTTATTCAATACAAGAAACATAAAAGAAGATTGAAGAGAAGTAGAATTTTTTGGAAGAAAATTGATAGAATGTTTAGATTGTGTGTTAATTAGAAATGTTATCGATGTTGTACGATTTTCAATTGATTTTATTTGAAAAAAATTTATACTTAACCACTAAATAATTACCCAATTATTATTATTATTTTTAACTGCGTAATTGTGAAATGAGTTTATTTATATTTATTTAACTAAAGAACTAATTTAATGTTTCTTTCATTATTGCGTTTAGATTCTTATAATTTTAAAAACCTTTTAATATTGAGTCTGTCTCTTGAAAGATATTTTTTTCTATAAATTATGGAAAGATAAACTGTAAATTAGAAGAAATCAAAATAAAAATTTTGGGTTGCATTAATCGTGTCATAAACTTATAATCACTAAACTTATAATCACTGCACGTTGCATAGTAAATTTTTAATATTACAACTAAATTATTTCACCTTTCTATAATTCCAATTCAATGAAAATACGGTTTTTTCAAAAGTTTTGCCTTTAATATATATCTCAAATTAAAAGTCAATTATATTTTAACTCTAAAATTATCGAAACAATTTTTTTATAATTAATATAACCATTAGCTAATCTAACAAGAAACTTTTGCAACTAATTACCTATCTAGTAATTATTTGAGACGTTTCCAATCAAGTTTTACCTCTTTTTTAATATGCTATTGATGTTTAAAACGTACAATTCTCAATATTATTTTCTTACAAATAAAACTCCGTTATATTTTAAATAGATGGCAGGCAAAGTATAAGAAAATATCATTTTTGATAGATTTATGAAAATACGGGATTTAATTATAATAATAAAAAGATAAAAAGTTTCAGTTGCAATATTAAAAATTTATTATGCAACGTGCCGTAGTTATAAGTTTAGGACCTAATTAATGTAACCCAAAATTTAATCGAGTAGTTATAAAGTTTATAATCCGATTAATGCAACCTAATTTTTTTTATATTCATTTCTTATAATTTATAGTTTAAACCTTGAATTTTTCATGGTTTATGAAAACGTCGTTTTTCAAAAGATGGACTCTAAATTGCACCTGCTTATTTATTTATTTATTTATTTTAGTTTTACAACTTTTATCATGACCTTTATATTTGAGATGTAACGAGTATATATCAAAATAGGCATTACAACGTCAATAATTATAAGTACGTGAGACTGATCCAAGCTTTCTTATACAATCGTTAATCAAGATGATTGAGACACGAGACCAAATACTTGACATGCTCTTAGAAAAATACATTTCTGATCCACAGTTTTTCCATTGCCTTCGAGCCCATCAAATATTCCATTGCCTTGGAGCCCATCAAATCTGGTTCGCTGCAAATTTACATGAGATGATAAATAGATATCAACATCCAAGTGCGGAACTATGGACCTAAGAGGTTATACTGAAACTAACCAACCAAGTTATGACTCTTATAACTATGATGCTATGCTAGTTGTGGGACCATCGATATAAACTACTCCCTCCGTCCCAGCAGAATTGGTATATTTACTATTTGCACAGTCTTCCATGATCATGTTTGACCATCAATAACTCTAGCTACATATACCAATTCCGTGTAGAAATTTGATATTTAGAAAATATATGTTAAGATGAATTCAACAATATATCACATGATATATTTATTATATGTATATTAATTTATATTTATGGTCAAAGTTTAACAACTTTGACTTTGAAAAACAAAAATATGCCAATTCTGCTGGGACGGAGGGAGTACTTCATGAAGAGCAACACGTCCTCCAACCTCAACATTGTGTTCTTTATGCTAGCAAGCAATTACAAAGCTTCGAAAGGAAAACAGAACATCCACCTGATCACAACCCTGTCCAAACCACGAACACCCCAACGAGGAATACTTTGTACCTTGACGCTGCAACATCTAGTGAAAAGACCTGCATGGGATGGTTCACAAGGAGCTCAAATGGTGAATGGGTATATGGGGAAGCACACGGGCTACTTTTTCGATACATTGCTAAACATGTGGAGACTCTATCTATGAGGTTAAGACTGCAATCATTTTTGGACAAAGTTCTATCAGTTCAACAAGTTCGAGGAGATACGCAAATCGTTGTCAACGCGACTAATAGCCAGAACGAAGACCAATATGATTATGGTGTAATTATAAGTAAAATCTCAAGTTTAATCAAATCGCACCTTTGTCCAAAAGTAGTTTGGATCAAAAGACATGACAATGTAACAACTCACACACCAGCTATCCATACCAAACAATCTAAAGACTGCATCTCTCGATGGGATCACATCCCACAATCTATAATACTACCATTCTTTGATAATCAATGAAATCCTTTTAACCTAAAAAAAAGATTAGCTTAACTGACAAACTTCAATAATACTCCGTAGATTAATACAATTCAATGGGACTTTATCAAAAAGTGTCACGGAAGCAAAAAAAACGTTTGAGGAGGAGATTTGAAGCAGGCCAAAATATCATGTGAAAGAATCTGGAATATCTCCCATCAAAATCAAAATCGAAATTTCTGAGTACTCATTTGTCCCCAACCAACAAAAGGTAATATTGGCTCAGAAGTTTTGGAAGTATGTTAATGGATTTTATCTCTATATTCTTTCCTTCTGCTATTATTCTTTCTCGATATTCTTCTTTTTAATTTTTCATTTCGTACCAATTCACTTTTGAAAAAATTCCTCTTGTGTAGTGGTTAAAGTGAGGGATTGCTTTCTCAGACTCGGGCCTCTAATTTATTGCTTCTTATGGTACAACATTGGCATGTCACTGTCTAGTATTTACAGCCTTTAATTAGTATGACTCTGTACCACATTGTGTATTGTTAAAGAGGAGAGACAATTTTACGAGGTCTTTGTTTTAGGTAAAAGTTTTAGAAAATGCCATCTTTTCATAGGTTTATTTAAAGACGGGATTTAATTAGAATAATAAAAAAGTAAAATATTTTAGTTGTAATGTTAACATTTTATTATGCAACGTGCAGTAGTCGTAAGTTTATGACCCGGTTAATGTAACCCAAAACTTTTAACTTCGTTTCTTCTAATTTGAAGTTTAAATCTTGATCTTTCCATGTCTTATGAAAATACCGTCTTTCAAGAGACGGACTCCTTGTTTTATACCCAATAATAGTTAGATCAAATTATTTTATAATTGATGTAACTAGTGAGATGATTTGATATTTATTTTTATTTATTTCAATAAAGTTTATATCATTTTGAAAAACTTTTGATTTTTTTTCTTCAATGTTTTTAAAATAAAAAAAATTCATGATTGGTCTAACAGTTAGTCGGTCTAATATGAGACTTTCTCAAATAATTTTGTTGAAATTCTCACATTGTTTTCTTAAAGACTAAACTACTAACATATAAGATTTTGGGTTACTCCACTCAAATACCACTTGATTTAGATGAAAATTCAATATATCTTGAAATTTAACATGATATCAGAGTCCATATTGAGTTATTGGACCGATATTTAAATCCCTATTATATTAGGCCGTGTAATGTTTCCACGTTTGCACGCATCCTATACCACCACCACAAACTATAGATACTCCCTCCATTGTAGCTATAATTGCTTAAAATTAACTTTTGGAATTAATTGATAAATATTTAGCAACTAATATATTTATTTATCTATATTTAGAAAAGGAAATTTTTTGAGATAAACTGTATTGTATATGCTTATGGATAAATGTGGTTTAATTAACATAATAAAAAGGTAAAGGTTTTGGTTCAAATATAAATTTTTTATTATGCAACGTGCAATGGTTATAAAGTTTATTACCCGATGAATGCATCCAAATTTTTTTATCTTCATTTCTTCTAATTTGCAGTTTAAACCTCGTTCTTTTCATGGTTTATGGAAATATCGTCTTTCGAGAGACGAACAATTTAAAATGTATATTATGATATTCTAACAACCTATCACGGTAATAGTTTTACATTTATGTTAATATATTAATAGAATTTTATGGTTGAAATTGATTCAATTAAACTTCAAAAAGTCAAAAGTAAGTAATTTTTACTTTTTTTAGATAACACCCATATTAATGGGAGGGATTTTATATTAGGTTCCTAACCTTTGTAAATAAGTCCGGGTTATACAAAATGACCGGTTTAAAAGGAAAAATGATACAAAAGGCAACAATATAGTGGCCAATGCAAAAGACTAAGAATACTTGTGAAAATATTGGTAGTGTTTCCGATAGCAATACCTCCACCCCTGTGTTAGTGCTAATATAAACACTATACTTTTTACGAATGTGATGATATAACCTAATGTGCAGATATGACCCTACATGTTTACATACTGTGCTGATATAACCCTAACTGTTTTCACAATGTGCTGATATAAACCGACTTGTCACGACAGTGGTGCAACAGTGGTCCGACGGTGGTGCGGTGAACTATAAGGGTAAAATTGTCCACTCAATTTCATATTTTGCCCAAAAGGTATTTTGGTCAATTTACATAGAGTTAACGCCGAAAATTTGAAGTCAATGCTAGAAACGGGGTCTGAGGGTTATATTGCCACTTTCATTAACAAGTTAGGATTGTTTTTGCACTAAAAATTATCTGAGGGTTATAGTAGCACTTACTCAAATAGGTAAGGTTATATTGGTACACATCCGGAAACTTAAAAGAAGGTATCTTAAGCAGCGGTCTTCTTCTTCTTTTGTAATTATGTCGCAATTATTATATCTTTTTAAGTTAAGAGTCCGTCTCTTGAAAGACGGTATTTTCATACATTATGGAAAAATCAAGGGTTAAACATCAAAATAGAAGAAATCAAGATAAAATTTTTGGGTTCAATTAATAAAGTTATATATTTATAGCTACTACACATTGCATAATAAAATTTTAATATTGCAACTAAAACCTTTTATCTTTCTATAATTCTAATTCAACCTCATCTTTCTATATGTCTATGGAACGACGGTCTTTTCCAAAATTTTACCTTAACTTAAGGACTACTATATTTTTATTTAAATTATACTGTTATGCAAATATTTTTTTATAACTTTACATTCAAATATATCTATTACATACTTATATGATATACAAATTTTGAATAATAAAATACATTATCTATTAAAAAAATATATTATTTATTTCATAAATTTAAGAAAGATCTTCTTTTCTACTCAAAGTTTTATTTAAAATTGACTAACCCTTACACATTACTTTATAATTAGTATGGCTAATAGGATAATTTGATATTTATTTTTCTTTATTACAATGAAGTACATATAATTATGATTTTTTAATGAATCCTAACATATTAATAATTATAATTCAATCTCAAAATTATAAAATATATTTTTTTGATTGGTCTAACTTTTAACCTAACCGTAAACCTTCTCTTTCATAAAACTTACCCTAAAAAATTTAATGCTGATTTTTTAATCAAACTTATAACTATCAATAAGAAGTGTTTTTTAATACATCATGGGCCGCTTGAACCATAACTTAAATGGTGATTAGACTTGTAGAGAAAGTATACAATTCCCATCTTTATCTGGCCTAACAAATTGTTTATGTACCAGCCCCATACACGACACTTTCGAGCGACATGTCCACAAGGAATTCAAGTCCATATCACTAACGAAGATGCACTAATTTTTACATATTTGAAAGAAAAAAAGCAGTGTTTATGATCCACTACTTAAATCCCAGACATATTCGCTATGAGAACTTTCAGACATCCATGTTAGTTTAAAATTCTTGTATTTTTGTACCTGGTTAAAGCCTTATAGGTCCTACATAAAGACTATACCTAAATTCTAATATTTCCATACTGGAACACATTAGTTGATTCACACACTATGGGGTAAGCAATCCAATTTTCAGATTGAAATCCACATGTCATATCGCCAGTTTGCTATTCGATCCGTGCATCCACTCTTCGTATTCACTGGGTTGCATAAACTCTATAGTTTTGGAGAGACTGTTGATGGATTTCTCCAATTTACGGTTGGAAGTATATGTTGGAGGAGTTTCAAAGGCATGCCGTTTTGTTTAAGTAGCACGATAGTGCGTGTCTCCATATTTATTCCTTTTTAGTCAGGTTAATCCCCACCGCGTTGGCACAATTTCGTAGTTTTAGTATTGAGAACTTTTTTGGTGGTTTTGGTTGGATTTTGCCAATTAGCGGCGGGGATAACCTAAATCTTGCCATAGTTGCGAGAGCACCAACATCACACCTAGAGAATAAAACAACATGGACAACTAAAAATTAAGAATTAACCTAAACCCTCCTTTCAACATCCAGGGAAGTCATGCTACATCTTCTATAACCCAGAAGTAGGTACTGTCTACGGAGCATTGCCCTCCAAACCCATCACTGATGTGGTGTTACATGCATGTGGGAGCTTTGTTTATGATAGAAACTCTATTCGACAAATACAAATTACTGCAGAAAAGACCCATTTTCCTATTTTTCATTGGGACAGACCATGTAACTGCCACATGATAACCTATTTTGACCGCTACTCGCAATCCATCACCACTACTGATAAAGTCGTCCACTGATTCACATTGTCTCTCCATCGCGGCCACCTTGAGGCTATCATAGCTACAGTCGACCACGACGGATATTGTAGGACGGTGAGACAACTTGTGGAATGGGGTAGATTTTAGGGATGGGATAAAAAAAGAAATTTATGTTGGATATGGTTTAGGCCCGGATTCCATAAGGGCCGAGATAGTTGTGTTGTGGTCGTTGATTGGTTGAACCACATATTCAGGCCTCGATAGATGGGTTTGACATCCTCAAATTGTGTTTGATTTTGCCGGCCAATTGTGCATTTCAGTTTTGTCGGAGTCGACCAGGTTGTTCGACCACCCACCCAACATCGAAGTCACCCAAGATGGTGACTTTGTGTTTGTCAGCTGGCTGCTACTAGCCAGGGTTCAGTGGAGATGACTAAACTTAGTCTCCATCACCAAGGGCGATCGAGGTTCGTCGGAGACAACCAGATCTGGATTCTCGATTGTTGGGGTTGATGGGGGTTTGCCTAATCTGGACCGAGCATCTCCTTTGCTGGGGTCAGTTGCTCCATTTGGATAGGTTACTGCGTTTCTTCACTGGTCGGCCTATTTGTCGGCCAACCTTTTCAAATAAGAGAGCTCGCGGATCAAAGTATGTCGGCTGGTTCTTCACTGTAGTTAATTGATCATATTACAATGAGGCAGGGATAAATACGTGACACAAAGTGGTTAAAACTAATAAAATATACATTCAAAACTTTTGAGCCTATTTGAAACTACACTGAGATCAAATTGCTGTAGCATATAGTAGTTCTGCTGCTTAGTCTACTTTGAACCAATTTAGCCCATAGTCATCAGCTTGACACGACCTATTAATCAATCTGAAATTAAAAAAACATGTCTAAAGGTAACCCTAATAGAAAAAATAAGAAAGAAGAGTTTATTCCATTTTCCAACGAGTTGCACAATTTGCCAAAATCACATGAAACCCTAACCAAACATGTAAACCATTAAAACAATTCAACTTGAATAGATCTACGTTATACACTAAGGCCACAAATATGTACCCACCTAAGCTCTGCTCTTGGTTTGAAAACATCGATAGAGACATATCAACGAAGTTTGAAACAGAATGCATGAGTTGCGCAACTCGATAGAGTCACATGGAACACTAACCAAACATGCAAACCAATAAAACAACCCAACTTGTATAAATTACATTCTAAACTAAGGCTACAAATCTGCATCCACCTAAGCTCTGCTCTTGGTCTGAGAACATCGATAGAGACATATCAACGAAGTTTGAGAAAAAATTGCTCGAGTTGCGCAACTCGACAAAATCACATGAAACCCTAACCAAACATGTAAACCATTAAAACAACCCAACTTGAATAGGTCTACAT
>JAULKJ010235795.1:0-13719 GCA_032355405.1 Rubia balearica
TAGACAATTAAGACTATTTTTTTAATCTAAGATGAAGAATTTTTTTAATCAAAATTTAAAACTTATATTTTATATATTTTTAATTCAATCAATTAATCATGTATTGATGAAAATATCCCGAATTTAAATATTTTTTATCTAACCTACATAATATTTTAATCATTATTAATGAACTCCTCATTATGTTTGACCGTGCATGGTTCAGCCACTAGTGCTGCCGGAATTTTCCAACCGTTTACGGAGTACAATAATTTTTGACCACAGAAGTTTTTTTACCGGTGTTGCCTACAATGTTTAATAAAACAAAATGGTCTTCTCTGAAATGTCTTTTTTTTGGTAAAAAGTAACACAATGTTATCAATTAATCCCAATGTATTATATAATTTGTTGGAAGGAGAAGAAACAGGCATCTATAACTCAATTGCACAAATTTTAATTCGTAAAAACAGTCACTAATTTAATTATTTTAAGTATTTTCTAAAAAAATGTATGATAATTATAAATATATTTTCTATCATAAATCGTGCAATATCACGATATTACAATCAACTTTTCAAAAATTTGATCACTTTTAATATTCTATGGAATGCATATGCATGCAATGTTGATAACAATAATGTTATTTTGCTAAAGTTGTATTTATTAATATTTTTATCAGCTAATTAAATTAGAGCCCGTCTCTTGAAAGACGGTCTTTCCATTAGTTATGGAAAGACCAAGGTTTAAACTCCAAATTAGAAGAAATCAAGATAATTTTTTTTGGGTTGCATTAATCGGGTTATGAACTTATAACTACTACACGTTACATAGTAAATTTTCATATTGCAACTAAAACCTTTTGGTTTTCTATAATTTTAATTCAACCCCATCTTTCCATATGTCTATATAAAGACAATTTTCCCAAGACTTTGCCATTATATTATATTAAAATATATATCTATATATTTATATAATAATATTCAAATTCACGTCTGTGCAAAGCACGGGTATTATCTAGTATGCAATATATTAGAGATGAGCTTTCAATTATAATTAAAGAAAATCTGGGAGACTAAGGAGGGATCCAAGGGCAAATACCATACTTTAGGGGATGCTGGGAATAAATAGTTGGAGAATTAATGAATATGGATCATAAGAATCTCGCGGGTTAAGATTTAGGGTCAGAGGAATTCGTAGATCAACTTTTCCTCATTTCCAAGCAATGCACGAGTTTTTGATACCAGCCCTGATGTTTCAGCTTCCGAACTTCATATATGAACTTAAACTTGTGATTTTTTTTTCATAATCCTTTTTCCCACAAAATGCATGTGTATCAAAGTTCAATTTTTATTTTTTAATGTAATATTGTATTTGCATGTTAAATTTTTGCCACCTTTAGTATTTTAACACAAGATCCTGAATATTTTATTATCTGATTTTTAATCTCTAATTTCTTTTTCATTAATTTTTAAAATTTTCATTATGTCTTTTTAAAAATTAACATCGATGTTTTTGGGTTCATGTCTCTGAAATTCAAGTGTTGATCTTTGAAAATATTTTGAAACTAATTAATGATATTTTACTATCTTAATCTATAAAATTTAACTTATGTTTCCATTTTGATTGAAATGTTAGTTTTTCAGACTTTTAAAAATTGGAATTGATTTTTCTTATTTTTGAATATGAATTTTTTATTTAATGTATTTTCACTTTTTAATATTGTGAATTGATTTTTAATTTTAATATTATTTTTAAAATTTTGTAATACAGTATCATAATTTTATATATTGAATTCGTGATGTATTAATGGTGTGAAATCATTTTTTAAATTTAAATTTCATGGTTCTTATTTTTGAAAATTTTATTATTATTTAATGTATTCTTGATGTTTCAAAAGTGTGATTTAATTTTTTAATTTTTAATATTGATGTTTCTTATTTCTGAATATTAGATTCTTATTTAATGTGTTCTTGATGTTTTAATTTTATCCAATCTAATTTGATGTAAGTATAGTGTTTTATTTGAAGTTTAACTAATTTAAATTTAGTATTTTTATTTGATAATTATTTATGCTAATTTGATGTTCATGTTTAGTACGTAGTATTTTATTTGATGTTTAACTCATTCAATTTGATATTTATTTTATTATTTTTATTTGATGTTTAGCCGATTTTATTTGATTTTTTATAACTTGAACTTGATGTGTTAATATATAAATTAAAGGAAGCATTAAATATAATTTAAATAAGGTTAAGAAGATCAAGTGGACATACGCCCATTTGAATGGGGCCAAATAAATTATTTGTGGCCTAGTTCAATAGACATTTCCAAAACGTATGGAATTTCTCTCTCTAACTACCATGGGCGATGCAATGCTACTATGTGTGCTTTCTTAGCTCGATTTGTTTTCTGATCAGTAATTCGGTGCCGCCATGGGGAGATCTGGAAACAAAAGGGGTAGGAAGAAACTCACAGTTCAGTTATTGAAGAAGAAAATAAGAGACGATGGAATAGCAAATAGGGGATGGATTGACGAAAAGGAGAAACGTTCGGGAGAAAATAATGCTTTGAAGAAAATTGAAAAAATGAAGTTCTGCCAATAGTGGAGAACCCAACTGATTGTGAAACCCCAGAGATGAGGCAAACTGCTAGAAAGAGACTTTCGTAGAGCGAAAAGGTGGAGGAAGAAGAGGAGCATAAATGGTCTGCTATGTTTGAATCTAAACAAGATGTCAGGAAATACAGTACAGTAGAAATTGAAGAAAATAAAGCTTGGCAAAATCACTAAAGAATATGTTGAAGAACGTGTAAAACTCTGGGAGAACTGTGTCGTATGAAAAACACATGGATGCAACCCTCCATTTAAGGTAATTGAATGTTTCTTTTATCATATTTTGGGGGGAAGGTGGTTAAGGTGTGGCAATTGCAGAGAGGTTTTTTTGTGGTTAATTTTTTCTCAAAAGCTATATGTGATGAAGTAGTTGAAAAAGGGATGATAGTTTTTATGTTAAGCCTGTGATAATCAAATTATGGGAAAATAACTTAGACATGTGGGAACCTGATTTTGTTCCAGGTTGGGTAAAACTTACTGATTTACCTTTACCATACTGGAAACCTATAACAATCTATAAGATTATGAGTCCCATAGAAACGCCGATTTGTCTAGAAAAAGCTACAACTGAAAATGAGAGGTTGGAATTTGGTAGATTAAATATTGAAGTTAAAATAGGGGACTCTGTTCATGACAAGGTTCTATATGTAAATGAAAACAAAGTAATTGTCCAAAAGAAACTTAAATTTGGGCGAAAACCCGTGTACTGCAATGGTTGTAGGATGTATAGACATGAAGAGATAGAATGTAAAAAGAAGGAGGATCTTGAAAAGAAAAAAGTGATCTGGAATACTCAGGTGTTTATTCCAGTACAAAAGAAGCAGATGATGAATGAGAGGAAATAAGAAAGAAAAATTGATGATAGGGGGAAAGATGTATAGACTGTGGAAGATGATCAGAGCTCAGCAAATCAAAAGAAAATGGGGATCAGTAGAGGATTCAATGGGGGTGAAAAGAAGGAAACCCTCTTAATATATTAATAGTGTGGCAGCATGGAACATAATGGGTTTGACTAAAAGAGCAAAACATAATGGGGTTAGAAGGTTTTACCTGAAAACCCGAATTGGCTTGCTACGTTTATTGGAAACAAAAATTAGAAAACAAAAAGAAGACAATATGTGGAGAAGAATGGAGCTCGGATGGAACTGGCTTACAAACATTACTAATGAAGTTAGAGGGAGAATCTGGATAGTTTGGAGACCTGATAACTATGAAGCCAAGGTTTTAAATTGCAATGAGCAATAGATTCTTGAAAGAGAACCAATGTGGGGATTCTTGAAAGCTATTGTGAAAAAAGATCCACCGTAGTTGATAATGAGTGATTTCAATTCCCCATTAGTATAAAGAGACAAAATTGGAGGTTGCACTGTAGATGAAAAATAAACTGAAGAATTCCAAGTAACAGTGGAGGAACAGGATTTTGTGGAATTAAAAAGAATTGGAGCAAACTTCGGATGGAGCTATAGAAGGGATGATGGATAAAGAATATGGAGCAAAATAGATAGGGGTATGATAAATAGAGAATGGTTGGAAGAATTTCAGGATGCAGTCTGTGATGTTATGAATGAACTGATTTCTGATCATCTGCCTCTTATGGTTAGATTTAGCCAGAAATTGGAAAAATTGTCCAGGTCCTTTAGGTTCTTTAATATGTGGACAAAATCTCTGGTTTTCCAAGAGATGGTGAAGAAAATCTAGAGGATAACTACAAGAAAAACGGCCTATTACTTTGTCCTTTTTACTGTGATTTTTGGACTAGCAACAAATAGCCGAGGTAAAGAGTTCTTTTACCTCAATTATTTTTTTGAAGTTAAGGATATTATTTACCTTGGTTATAAAAAAATTGAGGTAAATAATTAGTTTTTTTACCTCGGTTATTATATGAACTGAAGTAAAAGGTTAAAATAACAAAGTAAATAATTTTGCCGAATAGCGTGCGACGTCACATATGTTATTTCAAAAGGGGCCCCGATTTCTCATTAAACGTCATTTTCACCAACATGTGTTACGATTGGTTACCGAAGTCACAGATTTGTAAAAGATAAGTTAAAGAAAAGAATTTGACGATGATGGAAAAGAATTAAAACAGAAATGGGGATCGTTCGCCTTTCCTCGTTTTGGCATATCTCTCCTCCCAATATCCCATCATCACGATTAATTTAGGGTAATGTAAAAAGACAATTAAGCACTACAGTAGCTAGCAATAATTGTGCTACAAACACCCTAGAAATCCTCCCCTCCTTTGTTCACGTCCAGTACTCCCTTTGTTCAATGGTTTTCAATCGTAGGATTATAAAATGGTTTATAAAATCATACGCAGATCAAATCACACATATATACAACCAATTATTTAATGTTTAAATAAGATAGTTAAATTATTATAAAAATGGTAGTTAAGAAAATATCCTTACAAATATATAGTATTTAAATTTGAATAAGAATTTTCTTAGTTCTAGCAGAAACAATAAACTCAATCAGCTCGGATAATGATGACCTTGAAAATTATTTGCCCCCCAGCTTCAATCACATTGAAGAACAAGGTGTCCACGATACGTAGGCGGTTTCCCTTAATGAACTCACCAAAGAGCCTTAAGCTTCCCACCCCTGAGTAGTTCATACGCCACTCTATCTCATAGCACCTCAGCACTACGGGGGTCTTCTAAATAAGCAAGAGTGGTACAATCTCCCACGGGATGTGCTAAGTCACAGAAAAAAAATACTAATTAGAAATATGTGTGTGTATATATATATATATGTAAAAATTGTCAAAGAATAAAATTTATTTAAAAGGCTTTACCAAAGTTGGGGTTTTCCCAAAATTAGCTACTTTAGAATGCAATGAAAACGTGGGCTATCGGCTGCCATTGTATGATGTTCAAGGTTGACCACAAGAGGATTTGGAGTGCTCCTTTTAGCGGAGAATTGTATGGAAAAATATTAATCTTGATAAAGTTTGAAGATGTATTAGTCAATATATTTGTGAAATGGTAGAAGACATGGAATAACTGGTGACTAGAAGATTCTTCGCCAGCCATTAGTCCTGAATCAGAAATGAAAATTTTAAGTGGGAATTAGCCTATAAAATGAATCATGTGATGTCACCAATGCGTTGCACCGTGCACTGACACAAGAAGAAAGTCGCATTTGCAAGTTCAAATTAAACAAAAATGGCGAAATGCGACGTCGGTAACAATTCAGTCAAAATTGAGAGTCAAGCCGACATAAGTGCAACGTCTCATGTTGAAGAACATGCTACTAGAAATTAGAATAAGCGACCTCGCACACTATTTGAATAATTGATTTGTGGCAGACCGCTTACCGATGTCGCACGTATCAGTGGAAGCTAAGGGAAGAAACACATAAACCCGGAAAAATGAAGGTTTAAAAACATAAAATTAAACAGAAAACCTTTGGAGACATACCAAAACATAGTACCTACATTTATATTCAAGGAAAGTGCACACGCTAAAAAATCTGAGTAAAAACTACAAAACAAAAAAAACTGAACACATTCACAGACCACACATCAAATGATTTAAAGTACAAATTACAAACATTTGGTGTTGGAAGATTATAAAAATCATACCTTTTTCCAAGAGAGAAGAGGAAGGAGTGGGGAAGACTATTGAAATTCGCGGGAAAATTGTGAAGAGAAGGTTGAACTATTTGTTAGGGTTCTCATATTTATAATTGTTTCAAACGACGTCGTTTTCACCACATTGTGAAGTCCTCCTCGCATGATACGATGTTGCACCTTTCTGTCAAAGAAAAAATATGTCAACCCATGACCGACCTTGCAGATGTGTATGGGCCTAATAATTTCTGCCCACCTATCAGCGATCAAGATTCGAATTTATTTTTAAAAAATACATCGTGACAAATACTTTCTAGTTGTAGAATAATTGAAACAAATTAGTCATTACACACAAGTATTTTATAGTTTTTTGAATGATCATTATATTAAAACTTTGTTCATATGTTAGCATAAATATCAAAGATTGAATAACATCAAGATAACATAAAAAAATAGATTTTCATTTAAATATTTAAGATTTAAATACGTCCGAAAATATATTTTTCCAAATATGAATGAATTTGTTTCAATAACATGATCATATCAAGTCTAAGCTAAAAATGTAATGTCTACGGGGAAAAAATGATAACGTGAAAAACTATGATGGGCCCAGCACCATTTAGCAGCTCGAAGTTAGAGGGTGTCCCCAACCTCAAATTTCTCTGCAGTAAGAAACTGGCTAAACCCCTTCGGAGTAAGGGTCTTGAGCGTCATGTTCCTCGAGTAGTACATGTTATACTCCCTCTCGTTGCACCTGAGCATAAAATACAATTTGTACGGTGGGAGAAGCTCCACAATATGGCTAGGGACGTACTAAATTATGAACAAAAAACCTATGTAAGTACATATAAAAGTGATATAGAGAAAAAGTTAATTGAAAATAAAATACATGTGTAACAAGGAGGACTTACTAGAATTGGAACTGACCCGAAGTTCGTTTAGGTCAGAGTGCATACAAAATGCGGAATGCCATCGTTGAATTTAGTCCACCGACGGTCATCATTCGAATCGCCACGGATCTGTATTGGTGTGTGAAATTATTATAAAATCAATTATAACATAAGTAATAAAGTAAAGGAATTGAAATCTATACAAAAAATTTCTCACCTCAATCAAGGAATGACTCAAATCAGAATTGTTAGCCATTATTCCTGAAATTCAAGTTTTTATGGATGTTCAATATTGTGATAGATTAAAAATTGTTCGACAAAAATTAATTCAATCAATCTTTTTAGTCGGCTAGGAATAGCACATACACGTTGATCCTAGAAATTACTTGACCGGCCGACATATTTGTATTGACTTTGCTGACAAGTCATTCCAAAATAATTACATGGTCGATGTCTTCAAAGCGAGGTCGCTCAACCTTTGGTATAACTGAATGGTTAACTGAGACATGTGTCACGTCACATAAAAATATCAAGTACAGACAATATGAATACGTTGCATAGGGATCACTTTAATAGAAGTACGATCGACGGACTAGTTACGTCATCTTCAAGCATAGTGGAAACATTAAGAACAGCAGAAAACGGGCAAAAAGAAAAATTCCAAACAAAAACATTGGGCCACATTAAAGGGGAAGACATAAAAACCCGATTCTAACAAACTAGAACCTAATATTAGAACCCTATTCTATAAAACCTTCAAAATGTAAAAACAATAACAAACTTAAACACTATATACATACCAATTTCAAGGTTGAATAGAAAAAAAAAGTAATATAACCACATGTAAAAACATACCTATGAGAATATGGGCAGGGAGACTGTTGAAATTATAGGGAAAGATGAATGTTTGAAGTGATGTTTAAGGTGGGCTCCATGAATATATTCATTTCGATTAGTTGGCGATTCCTCCTCGGCCTATGCAACGTTGCATATCAATCGATGTTACTGACGTTGGACCAACATTTTAGCGACGCCGGCTAATCAAAATTTGGACCTCTATATTTCAGCCCACTAGCATAGGAATGGCCCTGTGTTTGACCCATATAGCGTGCGATGTCACATGTCGATCAAGTTCAGTGACCTTTGCACGACATTAGATCAACGTCGACTTTCCTTAAATCGGGCCCCACCATTTCAACCCACTAGCATAGCAACTGGGCCTGAATTTGACCAAATAAAAAATAACTGACCAAGTTAATTGTATATTAGATACTACTAACTAAAATTTATAACTGTCCATGAACTTTATTAACGTCCGGTTCGATCAGAATCGATTTTAATACAACTTTTCATCTTTTTAAACTTAGCTCCCTCCAAAATAGTTGAGTATGGCGAAATGCAACATTGGAAATACTCTTGTCTGAATCACCAAGTCATGAGACGTTGTTTCAATTTGGTCATGCACGGATTAATGGAACAGGACCAGAATCTTCTCAGACAGTGTATGACAAAACCTTGCAAAAATTAAACAATTCCCCCAACCTCTTTGCATCAGAACTCTGCACCAAAATGTTAGGACAAATGTTCGATATGGAGATTATGTGTGCTGTCTACGAGAGGCGCAAACCTGGGTAATCGTCCATCATTTTTATTAGTATTCCATTAATACCCTTACTGTAAGCCTTATGAGAACGATAATTTCCATTAATACCCTTACATATTCTTGGTTTTTTTTTGAAATAAAAAGGTAAGAAAATTCCGTCCATCGGATTTGAAAAAGTGCTAGTACATTGTCTAGAGTAAACTGTTCATGGTTGCTTATAAGTATACAAGGGTCATTTGGAAAGAACTTGTGAAAATCAATGTCGAATTAGACCAATTTCTTTATTACCCTCGATTATTATAAGTTAGACTAGGGATGATAGTTTATTTTCTAGAATATTGGAATCGAGTTTGGGACAAATAGTGTACTTTTTAATTTTTACACTTAGTTCCCTCCAATAAAGTGGGAGAGGTCGAAATGCAAAATTGGAGATAACATTTTTTTAATTCAAATTTTGACAATAATGTTGTTCCACTTTGGGCATAAATTGGTCGATAGAAGGGCCAAAATCTTAAAATTGACTATTTTACGACACTCTTCAGAAATTATACTATGGACCTTATGTGTGACATTCCATTTGTCTCGCATAGAACAAACCTAAAACCCAACAACAGCTAACGTCGCTCAATCTGAAAATTTCATCGAATATTTCAGCCAAAAATTTAAACCCCCCCCACACCCTATTTCAAATCAATAAAGCTCATTACTAACAACCATTTCCTATGTATAACACAAATCCTACAACCCAAGCTCCACGCCATCCATTTCATTCACACCATTACAACAATTATAAAGCTCAATGAAATTGCTTCTCTCAAACATCAACAAGATCCAATGATGGAGCATCTCCGGGTTCAAATTAATTGAGGTAGCTTTCCATCCATTTCATGTTCATTTAACAATTTTATGATTATCCTTCTATATGTTTTTTACATCATTGATAAAAGATTCTAAAATTTCATGAGGTATGTTGTATGTTGTTTTTGTTTCCAAGATGATGCCATGTTTGTAAAGAGTGAGAAAAAAATGCTTAGATTTGTGTGAATATAGTTTGAATGTGCGATTTTGGTCACATTTCATCAGGCCATGCGAAATGGTACCGAACAAGGGCTGGCGTTGCATAGATCGAGGAATTGTTGACATGTCTATGAATGTCTGATGTCGCTCATAAATTCGCCTTCATCAGATTTCCATTCGTGCAACGTCGCTTTAAACCAGTTCAGTTACTTTTTTTCAAATTGATATTAATGTCGTCTACGTTTGACTGCATTATGTGTATTTCATTTAGGGATTGCCCAATTCTAATATAAATTTTGTTTACTATGTATTGGTTGTAATAGGACCAAAGAGAGTTATCGATGGACTTTCAGCATGTAGATGGACGGACTTGTAATTTCACAAGTCGCCTTGACAGTCTAAATGCCATACAACGTACAAAGTGGTGTGTCAACACAATTAATTTTTCAATTTCATATTACCCTTACGTATTTCAATATGTTGTAACATATATTCGTATTATATGTTGTAGTTTTGTTGGTTTGAACACATCATTCCTTCCCACATTAAATGAAAAACAATTGATTGTTGTGTGACGTTTAACCATTTCACAATTTATAGCATGTTAAATAACAAGTAAAGGCTATCGACGAAATGATAAGTTGTGTTATCAAAAATTTAATATTATAACATCATGCGAGAAACCAAGTCTAACTGATTTATTTACAATGTCGCATAAACAGGTGCCAAAACAACACTCGACTAACTTCGCATAAACCAACATATTTTTTTTGCGACGTCGGCCATTCAAAACAACATTGTATTCATCAGCGTTCCAGGTCAGCTGGCACATGATGTGGGTCTCCTACAGTCGTGATGTCGCTTTCAATGGTCTACAACGTCGCTTCAAATTGGACCAATGTCGACTTTAATGATGTCGCAATATTTCCTCTCCCATTGTCTGTTTTTTTTATATGGGCGACATCGTATACATTTGGATGCCGATGTCAGCTTTAACGATGTCAAAGCTATGACCTCCTAAGGTCGACCTTTTAGCTTTGACCGATATCGATCACAGAACATACCGACATTGGTTTAAAACTAAGGTAAAAGGTACTTTTACTCCGGTTGTATTTACCTGCATTTTTCCTAAACTAAAATTTGAGGTCTGTAGAACTAAGGTAAAAGATCCTGTTTCTTGCAGTGGATGGAGAAGGTTTTGAGCCAGGAAGATGTAGCTGCAGTTCTCAAAAGATCGGAGAAACCTCTTAAAATTTGAACAAAAGAATTTTATTGCATCAGTAAGCAGGCAGAAATGGTACAAGAAGTATGGTAGAATGCAATGAAGAAACTGAATGCGAGTCTAAGGACTTGCAGGACCTGGAGCATAAATCAAGAAAAGAGGCAGAGAAAAGTTGAAGGAAGAAGAATTTAGCTTTATCCAGCAAGGGGCTAAGAGCATGTACAGTGGGGGTCTCAATTAAAAATTGAGACAGAACCGAGACAATTAAATCCCACAGTGGGGGTCTCAAATGAGTTCCAAACAATTGAGACGTGGGCCATGATCCAAGCATTTCAGACCAGCCCAGATCACAACTGTGTCAGAGGAGAACGTGCTCCACTAGCAGTCCATGCACGGGCATTTAATATTCAACGGAAATATTCATTTTGGGCATTATTTTCTGGAACAAATCTGCTCCACTTTTTGGGTTCATTATTTCCAACGGAAATATTCATTTTGGGCTAAATAGTATTTCAAGAAATTCGCATTTAAATATTGTTTTTAATTTTTCTATTCGAAATAATTATGAAATGGAATGTATAATTAATAATTTAAGAAAATTCGTACAATAAATAATAAAATGCATAATTAATAATTATGCATGAGTGTGTCTCTTGAAAAACGGTATTTCCATAAGTCATGGAAAGACCAAGGTTTAAAGTGTAAATTTGAAGAAATCAAAATAAAATTTTCGGGTTGCATGAACTGAGTTATAAATTTTATAACTACTACATGTTGCATAATAAAATTTTAATGTTGCTACTAAGACCTTTTACCTTTTATTATTCTAATTAAACCCCGTCTTTCCATAAACTTATGGAAAAAACGGTATTTCCCAAGACTTTGCCCATAAATTATTGCACATTGCTTAACAAATTTTTAATATTGCAATTAAAACATTTTACCTTTCTATTATTCTAATTAAATCTCGTCTTTCCATAACTCTATGAAAATATGGTGTTTTCCAAAACTTTGCCTTTGTTGTAGAGGGTTCGTTACATTGTAAGATGAAGGACAAATTACAAATAAAGAGTAAATAAAATTAGAGCTTTTTAAGTTTTGGGGTAAACCATAGTTATATTCTTTTTTTGGAATAGTTTTAAAAATTGCATTGAAACTCAAGGACCACATTGTAATCTCTCGGCAAAAAGAGAGAAATGCTCCAACTCCATTTGATTCCGACCAAAATCCTAACCTCATCGCCATCGTCTGACCCCACCCTACACCCCACCTCCACCTCCATCGGATTGTGACTCGAAAGACAATGAAGGAGTGATGTTGCGACTCTAGATGATGGAGATGGCGATTTGAGCCGGGTTGGGATTTTGCATTGTCATCACTATTAGTAGGGTCGTTGGAGTCGGGTTTGGATTTTGCACCAGCTCTGCCGTCAGCAGGGTCGTAGAATGCAAGGCGTCCGTGTGACAGAGGATGGAGGCGGAGGCTCTAAAACATCGAGTTCATCGATCGGGTTTGTGTTTCCAGTTGGTCGGATGTGCGCATTTCCGCCAGTTGTTTGTTTTTTGCATTTTTCTCATGTTTTCCGGTGCATTTCCTGACGGGTCATCGTAATATCATATCCTAAACCAAGTTTAGAAATTGCTTATCATCTTGGCCACAAAAAGTACAAAACTAACCTATTATTTTGTGAAAATACCAATCTAACCCTGTAAAATTTAAAAGTGCAAAACTAATTCTAAAATTTTGATATATTGTGCCGATATACCCAAATTGCACTATTCCGGCATCACTGAGGGAATCATTAGTTGCCCTGTGGGGCAGTTCCGAGAGTGGAGGGAGAAGTCCTGCTCATCTGGCACTGTAATGGTGCGTGCTTTGAGGATTCATGTCAAGGTGGAGATTTGTTGGTATGCCTACGTATTAGCCGCTTCGACAGGTTGGTACGGGGATCTCGCTGCTCGGTCAGCGAGTCGGGGGGTCCAAGGGGGCGGAGCGCACCCTGGCCTAGGGTCTTCGCCCCCGGCCTGACGGTATAGCATGTCCGCTGTTTGGGCTGTTATTGACATTCGGTCTCCTGTTCTGGTTTGGGCCTAATATTTCAAGGCCCAAAGCTGTTAGGGTTTAAGGTGGAGAGGACTATATATAGTGCCTCGTTCTTTATTGTAACTCTAACAGAGATAGGATTGGTAGAGAGTAGGAAATCTGCAATTCTGGCCTTTTCTCTCTAGTGGAATCCGACCTTGGTCGGCCGTGGATGTAGCCAATTGGTGAATCACGTAAAATCTCGGTGTTTTATTTTTCGCTTTATTTTCTGCATTTGTTCTTTCTCCAGTATTCAGCACAACAAATTGGTATTAGAGCTTTCGGTTAGATCCGTGGTGGGTCTATCCGATTTTGGGTTTATCAGATTTGGGTTGGTCGGATCTCATATCTGATCGGGGAGAAAGATGGCTGCTCTGAATGTGAAGGTAGACAATTTTACTGGGAGGAACAGTTTCAGTTTATGGCAGATCAAGATGCGAGCTTTGTTGAAGCAACAAGGTTGTGGGCGTCACTGACAAAGGATTTCTTGGACGTCGGCAGTTCGGACACGGTGGGTTTGGAAGAAAAAGTGCATTCAACGATTATGCTGTGTCTTGCGGATGAAGTCATCACTGAGGTCTCAGATCAAGAAACTGATGCGAAGCTGTGGTTGAAGTTGGAGAGCTTGTACATGACGAAGTCTCTGACGAACAAATTGCTTCTAAAACAACGTCTATTCGGTCTCCGAATGCAGGAAGGTACGCAACTCAGAGATCATCTAGAGCAATTGAATACTTTGTT
>JAULKJ010235903.1:0-13718 GCA_032355405.1 Rubia balearica
GGGCAGCAACATCATATTTACTATGTGAGTCAATCCTTGAAAGGGTCGGAGACAAGGTATACAACTCTCGAGAGGTTGATTCTAGCTTTGGTTCATGCAGCACGGAGGCTGCGTCCTTACTTTCAGGGGCATACAATAGTATTGCTCACCAACTTTCCAATCAGACAGATCTTGTTAAAACAAGAGGCTTCCGAGAGGATGATGAAATGGGTCAGGGAGTTAGGAGAACATGATATCCAATACCAGCCTAGAACTGCTATCAAGGGCCATGCATTGGCATATTTTATAGTGGAAACCTTGGATCCTATCGAACTTGAAGGGGAAACTCGAGAGAAGGATATTCGAAGAAAAGAGGTCTGGAAGTTGTATGTAGATGGTTCCTCACATTCGGGGAGAAGCGGGGCTGGAGTGCTGATTACCAGTCCAGATGAAGCCCTGATAATGGGATTACGACTGGCTAAGGAGGTGAAAGTGGAGGATCTGGAAGTTTATAGTGATTCTCAGATAGTGGTTTAACGAGGGAATGAGGAATATGAGGTCAGGGAATGCAATTTTTAGAGGTACTCGGATGTAGTTAAGAAACTTTTAAAAGGTTCCAGATCACATGCCTTGACACAGGTGTCGAGGGAAAAAATCATAAGGCAGATGCCCAGAGTAAGCTTGCTTCTTCGGACTTGGGAATTTAATCTCACAGACAGCTGCTCATGGAAACCTTGAACAGAAGAATTTTTGAGGAACCGTTAGTGATAGAAGTCGGGGAGGAGAAAAATTGGATGACCGATATGGTGAGCTACCTTCGAGATGGGATTTTTCCTGAAAATGAGGCTGAAGCTGGGAAGATAATACTTAAGGCCCGAGATATGTGTTGCAAGATGGAATTCTATACCGAATGGGACATTTGCAACCTTTGCTTCAATGTGTAACCCCTTACGAGGCTGACTATTTGATAAGGGAGGTTCATGAAGACATATGTGTAGCCATCAGGGGGCTCGATCAGTGGCAAGGAGGCTCATTCGAGTAGGCTATTATTGGCCGATGATGTTTGATGATGCAAACAGGTACATACAGGCCTATCACCAATGTCAGAAGCATGATCCTATAATTCACATACCCTAGGAAGAGATAACAAACATCCACAACTAGTGGTTGTTCGATAAGTGAGGGATTGATCTGGTAGGACTTTTTTCAGAAGCCCCAGGGAAGTTCAAGTATCTTATTGTAGCTGTGGATTATTTCAGGAAGTGGGTGGAAGCTGAAACTTTAACGAATATAAAGGGGAAATCAGTGATTTCTTTTTGCTGGAATAATATAGTCTGCCACTTTGGGATCTGAGGATAATCATCACAGATAATGGGACACCGTCCCAAGATCCGTTCAAAAAGTGGTGAGAAGTATAAAGCAAGCCAATGACCAGGTAGAAGTAACCAACCTGGCTATAGTAAATGACATTAGATCTAGGCTCGAGGGAGCTGAAGGAAACTGGGTATGTGAAATACCCAGTGTCTTGTGGGCATACCTGATAGCTGAATCTTCTGCCACTGGTGAAACCCCGTATGGCTCGGTAGCAGTAATCCCTGTGGAAATTGGAGTTGTAAGTCCTAGGCTGATGGAAGCTACATAAGAAACAGTTATTGAGGAAAATTGCGGTTTGAACCTCGATATGGTGTAGGAGAAATGAAAATTGGCATGCCTACATGTAAGGGTGTTCAAACGGCCGGTTTATCAGTTAGGCTGTTAACCGGTTTCGATTTCTACCGGTTTATAAAATTTTATATGGAACTGAACAGCCGACTGATAATGTTGTCAGTTTTACCGGTTCGATTAGTATTTGTTTCGAATGATGTGTCGGTTATTACCGGTTACCATATATATCATTCATTTAAAATAAACTATGTAAATCAATATTAATATTGACAAGTAGTTAGAGCCGCAGAGCTTAGAATAAAAGCTAAGAAATTTAGGAATTAGATAATTGTGTTGCAAAGAACTTGAATAATTTTTGGAATTAATATTAAAATTGTAACCCGTCGATGTTTATTAGTATTGAGCACAATTATAAGTTACATCGACTTTTATTTGCATAATTACTTACTTTGGGCATGATCATAATTCAAAGATATACGGGATAATAATATAGAGTTTAAAGAATACGTTAATTTGGGTTAGGAATTTACAGTTTTCTTATTGGGTTTGTGATCAAGGCCCAAAGTTTAATGAATTGATTTTCGGGGTTAAAATTAATTAATGTGTCATAAAATCTCCTGCCGGTTATTTGGTTAGACCGATTACAAAATAATAGAGCCGATAAAGAAACTGATTAACTGACATAACTAAATAACCGTAACCGATACTCACCGATTAACCAGGTAACCGGTAAACTGAATTAATTACCGGTTCAGTTTTAACCGATTATCGGTTTTTTGCACAACCCTACCTACATGAGGCTAGAGTAAAATAAAGAGTAAAGAGATATTATGATCTAATAATAAAGAAGATAGTATTCAATAAGGGAGATTTGGTGATAAGAAAAAAAGAGAAGAATCGTTGAGAACCTGAAGGAAAATTAGCTACCAACAAAGTGGTGGAAGCATATCCGGGAGGTAGTTATGTCCTCGAATCTATGAATGGGGTAAGAGTTCCTAGGAGATGGAACATCACCAACTTGAGAAAGTATTACCATTTTTTTAAAGTACGAGTGATATGCTGATAAGTGGCACTTAAGAAAACAAGAGTGATATGCTGATAAGCTACACTCTCGAAGACATGAGCGATATGCTAATAAGTCGCACTCTCGAAGACATGAGCGATATGCTGATAAGCTACGCTCTTGGGTAGATGGGTGATATGCTGATAAGCGACATTCTTTGTAATAATTCTAGCTTTACATATTGCGCACTGCGGCTGATGATAGAGTGAAATGCTGATAACCAGCACTCGTTATGTAACATTACTCATAAATGGTGAGTGAAATGATTTATGGAGAAGGCTGATAAGCCACTCGAGTGTAGTCCTATTTTAAAGTGCATTTGTCTAATGTTTTTACTGATAAGCAATTTGATCTATTTGATTTTACTTACTACTCAATTATATTCAGGCTAAATAAAACCAGATGATTAAGGATTACAACTGATAAGCAACCTAAGTTATATTAAGAATTCATGAATCTTACAATTCATATTGTAGGTATGTGGCATCGATACAATCATACATTCGATAAATCGTACAAATAAGATTACAGTCTGAAAACTCGGATACATCCCAAAAAGGGACTTATCTTTTTAACTTAGGACTAAATTTCCCAGCCTGACTTCAAGATTTTCAAGTTCTTCCATTTTAAGGCCGGAAGCACGTTGAAGGTCTTTCATTTGTTCCCTTTGATCTAATTTTGACTTTTGTCGAGAATGCTTAGAGGAATCATCCTCTAAGATCCCCTCCTGAAGACCCTCATCTCTACAAAGCTTCTTGGAGGATTGATTAATTTTACTGCTTGAAGATTCACAGTTCTTATCACCTTTCTTAGACCTTAATTTCTTTGAAGTTGAAAATCTTCGTCGCCTAGAGGGGGGAGGATTACTGGGTCCCAACTCTCGTATCCACTCTAAGATAGCATTGGAGGTTGTTTTTTTCCATGTCAGTCCCTCGAGAGTCTACTTGGCGATCAACAAGCCAATTGTAGGAAGCCCTAAGTAACAATCTAGGTAAAAATTGACTAACTATAAGTTTTGGGCTGACGACCCCATGGTATAATGAGTGAGCTCAAAAGCTTACATCAAGGAGAGTAACCTTCTCCTACAATTCTTTGATTTTTAACCTAGAGTATTTGATTTCTTATGAAAGTCAAGCATTCTCGGTAAGAAAAGACTCGAGCAATGAGGGATCTTCGTCAGTAGATGTGCCTCTCTATGCTCCAGCTTTCTCCAACCTCTCAATTTCACTTAGAGCCACCCTATGAAACTGCACTATTTCCTGAACTTGGAATTTATATTTGTATGCTTTAGTCCAGCTTAGGTTTAGATGAGCCTCGAGAATGGGAAGTTTGTCAGCATCAGCTAGACATCTTTTTAAAACTCGAATTTACTGGTGATGCGATGTCTTGTCTCTTGATAATCCTGCTCAGCGGGGTCACACCTTTCGACAACCTCGAGATGTAACACCTCGTTATACTTTTCGGCCTTCCAATCCTCTGGCAAACTCTTGAAGGAATGGTTTCACCCTTATGCCATAATTCCAACTCTTTCTTAAACCGATGATTTTCTTCATGAAGAGAGTCCTTCTCGTCGTTTCATTTAGTAAGGTCTAACATTGACTTCATTTGATGCTCGTTGGTCTCATTCATCTCTATTTGATTATTAGAGAGTTCTTTGTAGATGTATTACAGCTGCCTTGTCAGTGATTTACATTACCAAAAAAGAATTTAAAAATAAGGAGACAATCAGTAAGCAGAATGTATTTTTCACTGAAAAAAGTAAAAATTGCACAAGGAGGCCCAAATAGGCAAATATTACACTTGCTACCATACCCTATCAATTTCCTCCTCTCCGGTAGGTTGAACATGGTTCTCCTCTGAAGCTGGTTGCTGAAGCACACTAGCAACTACCACATCGGGGGTAAGAGCTCTAAATATAATCGGGTGTGTGGAAACTCATGGAATAATTCATCGTGTTTATTGCCCTCGGACTCCTGAAAAAAATGTTTCTTCTGAAAGACGTAGTATAATTATTATTGAAAAAAGTTTGGCTCTTTTGGTACATTCTCATCTTCCTATCAAATTTTGGGAACATGCTTTTCACACTGCCATCTACATGAGTAATAGAACTATAACTCATGTTCTTAAACACAAGTCTCCTTAGGCATGCTTATATCAATGTCAACCTGATTATAATTTTCTAAAATATTTTGGTTGTCCATGTTTTCCTTATCTTCCCCCCTATAATAGTAGCAAGTTGGAATTCTGCTCTATTGCATGCATCTTTTTAGGGTATAGTCCTAAATATAAGAGTTATATGTGCTATCATGTTCCTTCTTCTCATACATATATTGTCTTTGACGAGTTATCCTTTTCTTTTCTTGAGCACAACTCTCAGTCAGGATCACAAAACTCCTCCAGTGCTGATATTTCCTTGCTTCAACTTCAAGAAGCATCCATGAAGCCCCTCTCGGTTGTTCCAACTCCGTAGGCTCTCGTCCCTCCATCCACTATTTTTTCATCTCTCTATGGCCTCACGCCACCTTCTCATACTGTGGCAGAACCTTCCTCGCCACCATTCTCTTAACCGGTCGTTGCATATCAACAGGCTCCCTCGTATTTCCGCCCCTCCATCACTTTGGAACAAGGTACAGTTACTCGAGCTTCCACTGATTCACTTAAGCCTAAATCCTACACTGCTACCAAACACCCCATTTCCTGTGATCCCTTTGCTTTTAAACCTTAAACATTTCTACAAGCAAAAAAGAACCCCAATTGGCAACATGTTATGCAACGAAAATTTGATGCCTTACTTTCTAATAAGAGTTGGGACTTAGTTCCTCGGCCCTCTGCTTATAATATTGTTGGTTGTAAGTGGATTTTCAGGGTTAAAAAGAAACCAGATAGATCTATTGACCGGTACAAGGCACATTTAGTTTCCAAGGGGTACAATTAGGAGAAAAGAGTTGACTACTTTGATACATTCAACCCGGCCATCAAGCCTACTACTATTCGGGTGGTTTTGAGCATTACAATCACTCGCAATTGGCCTCTTCGTCAAGTTGACATCAATAATGCCTTCCTCAATGACGATTTAGTAAAGACAGTCTACATGGAACAAACATGTGGATTGATCTCCCCTGCTCAGCCTTCTTGTGTTTGCAAGCTTAAAAAGGCACTCTATGGCCTCAAGCAAGCTCCACGGGCTTTGATTCGACATGGGTTCAAGCAGTGTATCTCGAATACATCTCTCTTCATCAAGTATCATGGCTCAGATGTGGTATATGTGCTCGTTTATGTAGACGATCTCATTATCACAGGCTACAATTCCTCCTTCATCGATGAGTTCGTCAAGTATCTCAACTCCGTATTCTCTCTGAAAGACTCGGGTGATCTCAATTTTTTCTTGGGAATAGAATTTCATCGTAATTCATCAAGTTTTCTTCTCTCCCAACCGAAATATATTTTGGACCTTCTTGATCGCAGCAAAATGATGGGTGCTAAACCCACTGCCTCTCCGCCTGTTCCCGGTTCCAGGCTCATTTCAGGAAAGAAACCCCTTCTTCGATGTTCATCTTTATCGCAACATTGTTTGCGCTCTCCAGTATACTTTCATCACCAATCCTGAGATTTCATACTTTGTCAATCGGGTTTGTCTATTCATGCATGAACCTTCTGAGCATCACTGGGCTGCAGTAAAACGAATCCTTTGCTATCTCAAGTGTTCGATTGATGCCGATCTTGTCTTCCTCCTTGCTCAAGACACTCAGATTATCTGCTTCACTGACGTTGGATGGGCTTCTGATCCCGAGGTCTGTCGCTCTCAACATTGGTTTTCAGTCTACTTTGGAGGCAACTTGGTGAGTTGGTCTTCTCACAAACCAAATGTGGTGTCTCGTTCTAGTAACGAGGTGAGTGCAGGGCCATTGTCTTTGCTTCGACTGAACTTATCTGGCTCCAACAACTCCTCAAGGAAATGGCCTCACCATCTTCTGGCCCTCCCATTCTCCTTTGTGATAATCTCAATGTCACATTTCTCACGCCCAATTCAGTCTTTCATTTGAGGTCCAAACACATCAAGATTATCACTTTGTCTGGGAACAAGTTCAAGCTGGTGATCTGATTGTTCGTTATGTCAAATCTGTTGATCAAATTGCAGACATCTTCATCAAAACAATTGGCTCCTCTAGGTTTCAAAACTTGAGGTCCTAGCTTCTCGTTTGTACCCGATCATGAGCTTGATAGAGGGTATTAAGATATTGACTTTGTCTTTGTACTCAACTTTTGTCCATATTTGTTGGGATTCAGTTTGACTTGGTTAAGATAATTTAGGAAAACCGTTGTACTCACTAATCATGAATGAAGAGAATTAACCTTTTTCCCATAATTACCAAACTCTTTATATGCTTTACCTATAAGACCGGGCTGATTACAAGGATGCTGAACTCTAGCAGAATAATAGTCCAACTCATTTACTCTGAAAAATTCACTCCCTCGGTATTAATCATAAATAATGAAACAGAAATAATTAGTCATAATTCCGTCCCTGCTTAACGTTCAACATTTCATATTTGCTTGATTCAACCAAAGTCTCCTATTTCTTTCTTTAGAATTTCTCTATAAAATTGACCAATTTATTTTAATTTTCCATTTCTTTTGTAAGATAGCATACTTAAAGATTTGTGCAGAAAAATTATAGGACAGTTACGGAAATATGAAATAGAGATGAATGTATGCGATCATCGGAGCAGCCATATGGCTGTTGGAAAAAATCGCTAAATCGGTCAAAATTGAATCGGAATTAAATTTGATTAATCGGTTAATATAGGTTACGGTCATCCGGTTATGATCCATTATCGATTTTACTATTTGGTAATCAGTCTAACCGGTAAGAGATTTTATAACACATTAATTAGTTAATTAATTTCATCCAAAAAAGAATTCATTAAACTGTGGACTTTTACGTTCCTAGCCCAAATTAATTTATTCTTTAAATTCTATATTATTAGCACATATATCTTTAAATAATAATTATGGCCAAAGCAAATGATTATGCAAATAAAATTCGATGTAACTTATAATTGTACCAAAAACTAGCAATTATCGTCGGCAACTCATGGTACAATTTTAATATTAATTCAAAAAATTATTCAACTCTCATGTAACATAATTATTCAATTCCTAATTTTCTTACTTTTTATTCTATGTTTTGCGGGTCTAACTACTAATCAATATTAAGATGGATTTATATTTTAAATTTTAAAAAAATGATATATATATATATGATAGCCGTAAATAACCGACGCAACCAAACCGTAAAACTGACAAAATTATTGATCGATTATTTAATTTCTTCAAATTTTTTTATAAACAGTTAAAAATCAAAATCGATTAACCGTCTAACCCACAAACCCACACATAGACACTCCTGAGCACGAGCATGAATGCATTATCCGCAGTGTAATCTCCGTGGATAATCCGTTTGCATGCCACTAGCTAAAGGCTGAAGCAGTCACATACATGTTTTTTCCCTATGTTATGCTCCTCCGTCTCGCTATAAATTATTTAATTTAACTTTTGTAAATCAACTGCATTAATTTTTACCTATTAATATATTTATTTGTGTAAAAGAAATTCATAAAATATATAATATAAAAATATATGTTATGATAAATCCAATGATATATAATATGATAATAGTCTTACATATAGACTAATATAATTTAATAGTTAAAATTGAATTAATTTAATTTTTAAAAGTCAAATTAATTAATTTATAGCGGGACGGAGGGAGGGAGTATAGAAGAAACATTGTCTGCTTATTATAATGCTGTCACCCTTATCTTATCTTAGTCACATACAACAACTATTGTTGAACCATAGTATTTCCTTGGCGCTGATCAAGTCCAATTGACCACGTGGGTTAGTATTTATTTTATCCAACCCATTTGATCTTCCCTCTCGGCTTATGCCAAACATTATTCAATGATAATCATTTTAATTTACTACTATTAATTACAAGTTCACAACTAAAATTATTATCGATTTTTATATTAGCAATCTTCACATTCTATTATTTAGCATAGTGTTGTATTTTGTTTTAGTGTTTCGTGTCCCTAAATTATTATCATCATTTTTCTTTGGTTTTTCATTTATTTTTAAACACTCTTGACCCCCTGAATTAACAGAAACGTGAAATAGTGTCATTTCCGTCTAGTAAAACAGTTAACTTCACCTTTCGTTGATATTTTAATGGGCAAAAATATCTTTTTGGTTTAATTCCAGAATTCTATGCAATTCAGAATAATGTCTTTTTCGAACTGTGTGAGGTCCAAGTTGATATTTTTTCTCGAGCAGTTCAAATGTCATCGATGACGATGAGATCGGAGTTGAGATTTATCATGCATTGCAAGTACGGCTCGAGAAAACATTCTTCTGAATTGCTAAGAACTCTAGGGTGGAATAGAAAAAGACATTTTTGAAACTCGAAATGTCAGCAAAAGTTAAACTTATCGGTTTGACTAGACAAAAAGTGGCACAACTTAACATTTATGTTAGTTTCGAGGCCAGAAGTGTCAAAAAATAAATGCAGTGAGATGTCCGATGGGGTGGGGTTGCTAAAACAGCTGTCCACCCTAGTCATTACACATGTTCACCCTTACAAACTCCTCCACCTTTGGGTGAGGGCCAAATACGAACCCCATATTGTTTTTGGGCAAAAGCAATCAATAAACTTAAACTAAAGATTGTTTTGGCGACCAGGAGAACATGCTCTCATGCCTAACCCAAACTGCTTCTATCTCAAAGACAGAAAAGGCCTTCTAAAAGAGGTGTACAACCGAGTCATGGTACTTGACCCTTCTGAATCTGCTTTTACAAAGTGGGGTGAAGCCTTCAAATAAAGTTGTGGCCAGTGGTGTCCAGAACTTCTGAGTATATATATCTTGTTTTCTGAGTTGAGGTTTAAATGCATAACAGACATGGATGGTTTTCCTGAGAAAATAAGAAGTAGAGTTCTCTTACTTACCTTTTGTCTGCATCTACTTCGAGTAGTTGAGGCTTTATATGGATGTTAAATTGAGGTTTGAATCTCGACCCTTGAAGTGTGTTGGTCTTCAATATTGAGGTGTTTGATCCAAGACTGCTGTTGTGTTGGCTCTTCACATTGTCTGACTAACTTTGATAAGAGTCCAAAGCCTTCAACTGCAAGTCCTACCTTGATAGAGTGTTGCTGGTTCTACCCTAAAAGTTCCCACCAAAGTCTTTGAAACTGAGGATGGTCGTCTTTGATTGGAACTGCTTGCCGCTAATTTGTTTGCGGCAAGAGTGTGCGGTATATCTCAGACGAGGAATTACTTCTACTATTTGTACATCTATAGTGGTAAAATAAATGTGCTATTGATTTTCAATGTTGATCATGTGAGGTGTGTTGAAGTTATTTTTCAAAGGTCGGAGCAACTGCAACTGTGTCTGAGATCCCAAGGCTTCCTCCTAAAATCACATGCATGTTGATAATGAGACTGGGCATAACTCATACGCCTAAAATCACATCCCACCATTTTAAAAGCAAATAGTCAGCTTATCTGGTTATTTAACAGCTTAATAAAGGCGTTACGCAAGCCATAGTGTTCCTTCAAATCTGCAGCTATTTTATCAAGTATCTAACTAAAAGAAAACATAAAGAATTTTACCTTCATATATTCTACTCCTGTCTTCCATCAATTCCTTGCCTTTTTTTTAGCACATGTACAAATAGTGCCAAGCACAAATATCATCCACTTAGGAGTGTATCAAATATAGAAAAATAGATGTATTACTTGTACATGGAAGATCACAAACAAATGTGAAGATTATCTATAAAATCAATACAAATTAGCAACTATAAACAACCCTTATAACCTACACCATGGGATACTATTGTATTAGAAACCATACTACCTCTTCAAGAGTGAGCCGACTCAGGTAAAAACAATATAACTTCAATACATTGAATCAAAACACATCATTTTACACAGTCAAGATTGTTGATAAACATAGAGTAAAATAATATTTTTTGGGTAAAGTGCCAATATAACTCTAACTATAGGATGAAAGTACAAATGTAACCCTGCAAAATGAGAAAGTACCAAAATAAATATAACTTTAGGCTGAATTGTGCAGTTATAACCTTCTGGACACTGTTCTTACGTTGACTCACCAATCAATGTGTTGACTGGATATAAAAGGACAAAAATACCCTCTAGCCATAAGTTGAATTCCCATTTTACCCCTTTCTTCTTCAAAACTTACCCTTACCCTTACCCCAACCACCAAAGACCACCCCATCTCCACCATCACCGCCTATCACCTCACCACCCTATCTCCCCCACCACCACCGGCCACCACCTTACCACCCCACCCATATCCACCACCACTCGACACCAACCCATCACCATCAGCTGGCCACCACCCCATCCAACCTTCATCCCTCGTTTCCACCCCCTCCGTCGTCTACCCTCGTCCACCACCGCCCAACCCCGTCCACCCACGTCAACCAAGCTCCGCCGGCGTCTACCCCCGTCCAAGAACAGAGTACCATCACTTTCAACGAAGAAGATTGGGGCTTCGCCAAGATCTGGTCGATGGAGCTCAGCCGTGTGAGGACCGCGCAAAGGCAGTGACGGAACCAAGAATTTTTTTGATGGGGGGCTGAACTACACAGGCTTTTTCAGGACGGAAAAATTCCTTTCCTGAAAAAAACCCTTTTTAATTTTGAGTTGAGGTGGACAAAGACAGGAAGAGTATTACTCCCTTAGTTTGCCAGAGTTTACCGTAACAGCTACACCATCTCGCCCTAGTGTAGTTCTGCCAGTGTGCGCATGTGAGCCCTATGGAGAAGAATGGAGCTCCGCCTAGATTTGTTCGATGGAGCTCAACCACACGAGGAAGAAAACAAGAACAAAGATGGGTGGGGTTCGTGAAGAAGAAAGGACGGAGATGGGTGGGGTTTGTGAAGAAGAAACAGAGGGGTTTTCTTTTCTTTTTTAAAATTTTAATACTCCCTCCGTCCCAGCCTAAATTACACATTTGCTTTTTGGACACTATTCTCTATCAAAGTTTGACCACATATTTGAATAGATATATGAGCAATAGTATATACATATGTGATATTGTTCAATTCGTCGTAACAAGAAGTTTCTAAAAAGTAAATTTTTATTTGTCGTTATTACATGTAGGCAAAGATATTAATGGTCAAACATATTTCTTGAACAGCGTGAAAAAAACAAATGGGTACTTTAGGCTGGGACAAAGGGAGTATAATATATATATATATATATTTTTTTTTGTGGTGGTATTTTTGTGGTTTAGTATTTTGGTATTTTAGAATATTGAAATCAATTTCACTAATCTAAAACCAAATTTTCAAAAATAATATTCTTACATAATTACATGTTAATTATTTTATTTTTTACTAATTATAATCAATCATAACTTGTTAAAATATATTTAAAATCATAAATATTTCATTGTACTATATCCATATTACTAGAAAAAATTCAAAGAAGCACGTAATCGAAAATAATAATTCAGAGATAGAAATATGTGTATATATATATATTTTTTATATACCACAAAGTCTCATTTGATATTTACTTTTATTCAATGACATATATATATAATTATGATAAACTTGAATCTCAACATATAAATAATTATTTTAAAAATAATTTGAATGAAATATTATTAAAATAATTTTTTATTGTATTCTAACTAAATTAAATAATTATTTCATAACTCATATAGTTTTCCTTATATGACTAAAATTTAAAATTCAAAATAAAACTCTTTATTTCCAATTTAAATATAAGGCTAAAAAAATACATAAAATTAATCCTATTTTTAATTAAAAATATGTGGGATTCCACCAGTTTTAAAAAAAATAAAAAAATTACTCGATCCATGGAAGATGGTCCCTCCATAATTTTGAATAGAAGTATAATTTATAAAACCTGAAATTAGACATGAGAAATAATGTGTAATAATTTTAGTTTTATAAGTTAACAATCTATACATCTTACAAAAGAGCAACTATTGATCACATGTGACGTGGCTAATTACATGGCTAGGCACATCACTTTTACCGCAAGTCACTCTTAGAATTAGCCACGTCAGCTATGCATGAGTCACTCATAAAATGTGCCCTATTTAATGCTGTATTTATTATCTTATTTACCTTCCTTAATTAATGCACTTTTAAAGGAGACATGGATTTAATAACTTTGATCAAAAAATTTAATCTTTCATTTTATCATCAATATTTTTTTTATAAAGTAGAGTGTTTATATAATAATTAATTTTTTTTACATAAAATATGTATTTGTCGACAAATTTCGCCCGTCAATATCCTTTTATTCAATATTATATATATATTTGATCTAATACATCATAAATTATATTAAATTTTTCATTGAGAAAGTTTCAGAAAAGGCTGCATTTCTATAAATTGATGGTAGTCTATAGTGGGTTTTACCTTAAATGTTTTAATTTTTTATAAAATTTAAATATTATATTTTAAAAGTTAAAACAAGTAATAATATGCATTTGAAAATATAAAAATATATAATATAAAAAATATTTTCTAAATTTCTAAATTTAGTATGTAATTGAACAAATGTGGTGTATAAAGTAAAAAAATAAGTGATTTGTCCATAAGTTTATGGACATTCCGTCTGTCTGGATAACCGCTCTTCTTCATTTTTATTTACAAATTCGTGTATCAGCACAAGCCTTTATCGCAAATCTAAATCGGGCCATAAAAAGAAATGGATCAAAATTTAGAAATTCATTTACAAATAATAGAGAACTTTTCCCCTTTCTTTCTCCTTATTCCCCTATTCTTCTTCAACTTCCATTTCCTCTGCTTCCTCAATTTCCTTTCCTCCTCATGAATATTTTTCTTCCTCCACTTCTGCTTCCATTTCCTCCTCGATTTCTCAAATGGTGCGAGCGGCTAGGGTTTCTGATGGTTTCCGATGAAGCGACGAGGGGAGAG
>JAULKJ010236013.1:0-13718 GCA_032355405.1 Rubia balearica
TTTAGTGTGTGTATGTATGAAAAGTGTGTGTGATTAGTGTGTGTAATTTGTGTGTGAAAAGTGTGTGTAGTTTGTGTGAAGTGTTTGTGTGAAAGGTGTGTAGTGTGTGAAAAGTGTGTGTGAAAAGTGTGTGTGAAAGGTGTGTGTAGTGTGTGTGTGTAAATATAATCTATTCCGCCAGTTTGAGGCCGGATTGTGTTGAAAAGACAAATTTAACCCTGCCGAATTATGTTTAAAAAATTGAAAAACTCCCAATTAGGTAATGACCATATTTTCCCCATATTAAACCTTAGTTTTAATAGAAAACCAAACTCCAAATTTAACCCTGCTCGGAGAGTTCGACGACGATGCTACCACTGTCTGTCGACAGCGACGTTACCAAGGTCGAGTGGTTCTACGCCATGTCACTGGCCAAGACCTTCCGCGTCGACAACAACTCCGTTTATAGCAAGGCTTTCAGTACCAGCCCCTCCTCTGGCTCCAAATCGCATTCTACAACTGCGACAGAGCTCGAGAGGCTCAGATCCACGGGATTGAAACGCTGGTGTGCATCCCCACCGCGCGGCGGATTCCGACTGTGTGGTGGTGGATAGCGCTGCGTCGCTGAAAGGAAAGAAGAGAATGGGGAGAAGGGGTAGGGACGGTGAGAGAGAAAGGGGGAGAAAGGAACGGCGGGGGAAAATGGGGAAGAAGCGGGGGAGAAAGGGTAAAATTGTCCATCAGATTTCAGGCCTTAAGTAAAAGGCATTTTGGGTCTTTGCAAGTCAGTCAACAACCGAAATTACTTAGTCAAGACTGGAATGGTGTCATAAGGTTATATTTGCACTTTCATTTAGTAGTTAGGGTTGTTTTTCCACTAAAAATTATCTCAAGTTTATATCTGCACTTTCACAAGTATATAGGGTTATAATTGTATAATTCCCTAATAAAAATACACATATTTATAATGAGGTGATCTAATGTTTGTCTTATTTATTGCAACGAGTCTCCTATAATTTTGAAAAAGCTTTTAAAATGTATCACAATGTATAAATAATTATAATTTGAAGGTAGAAGTTATTAAAACGAGATTTTTCATAAATTGTCTAACAGTTAATCGGTCTAAATAGAGACTTTCTCATCAAAACAATATAAGTAAGTGATGAATACAACACAAAGTCTCATTTTTACCGACTAACAGTTAGGCGGGGTAAATATATAGTTAATAAAAATTTTAAATAATTTTTTAAATGAAGAAAACTTGAAGGACTGGACTTGCAATTATCAATAATTGACTTGAATATTAAAAACAAGGGCAAACAATTTTTTTGTGACCTCTAATCTCTTGTCATTGTTCACTTTTGTCCCCTTATTTTTTTACACACTTTTATCCCTCAACTTACTGAGCTGTTGAATCGTGGCCCTTCCGTCAGGTCAAGGCACCAAGTTCAGTCAAAAGTGTCAGTTTTAAGGACAAAATAATCATTTTTTGTTCTTCCCTTTTTTACTTTGTTCTTTCCCCTTTTCCTTTTTCATGCCCCTTTCCTGCTCCCAACTCCGTTGCCCCACCATCTCGTCATCTCGCCCCACCACCACACCATCTCGTTGTGGGTGCCCTCGGAATCAGGGATAACATATCCCACCTAGGAGCTCCCAAAATCACCCCTCCCGACCGGAAGCTTTCTATCTTTATCAACCACCACTAGGGGTGGAGCTAAAAAAAATTTGGTGGGTCACAATTTAATTTGATAATTTATTCTTTTTTGAAGGTAGTGTTAAAATTATTTTAAATTTAGAGGAATAGAGTGGGTCTAAAATTAAAAATAAATAGGACACTAATAAAAAATCATATATTAATTAATTAAAAATATTTTCAAAATATTTTTTGAAAAAAAAATTAGGCAATTGCCCTACCTTGCAGAGGAGTAGCTCCGCCCTTGACCACCACGGAAGCAGATTCTTTATGGAGTCTCCGCAAACTACCACACTGAAGAAATCCAGAAGAAAGTTCTGAAAGATCAAATATGAGCAAAGTAAAACTGAAAATAGGAATGGTTTTTTGGGAGAATTTTCTGAATTGATTAAGTTAAAAACCAATATATACATTAATCCTATTTATAGATATAATCAGCTTATCACCTCTCATTTACAATGTCTAACCATATTTACAACTTGCAGAACCAACTAACTAATTAACTGATTTGTTAGACCAGCTAACTACAACTAACTCAATGCAACTTCTGCAACTTGTATGCAAGTTGTAGTTTCTGGTTTAATTTGGATGCTTCTTGATGCTTCTAGATCAATTCCAAGTCTAGGAACCATCTCCAACTAAAATGCAGGGAATTTCATGAGCCAACTATAATTCTCCATCACCCCCTCCCTCTCAAGATGAGGAGGTTTGTGAGGAACAAAATCCCATCTTGCACAAAAGAGGGGCTGCCATACTTGGAGAAAGTAATTTGGTGAAACCATCTGCCAGTTG
The DNA here is from genome assembly GCA_032355405.1 of Rubia balearica. Classification (NCBI taxonomy): domain Eukaryota; kingdom Viridiplantae; phylum Streptophyta; class Magnoliopsida; order Gentianales; family Rubiaceae; genus Rubia; species Rubia balearica. The sequence goes on from JAULKJ010236013.1 coordinate 2,465, forward strand.
AGGTTGGGAATAAACATGTAATGGATCAATGAAACCCTCGTTATAAGCATCTCAAACATAGTGACAATCGATCTCAATGTGCTTAGTACGCTCATGGAATATAGGGTTTTATGTAATATGAAGAGCTGCAATGTTATCACAGTTAAGGGGAAAAGAGAGATCAATAGGATGATACAGATCAGAGAGCAAATAAATGATCCACTTCAGTTCAGAAACTATCATAGACATTGATTTATATTCTGATTCAGCGGAAGATTTGCTTACTGTATTTTTCTTCTTGGATTTCCATGATATGAGAGACTGACTAAGAAAAATACAATACTCAGTTACTGATCTTCGAGTAATCTTGCAAGTATTCCAATATGCATCACAATATGCTGATAAAAAAGGTGAAACTTCAGCTAGGAGAAATAGACCATGAGAAAAACATCCTTTGAGATACTTGGCAATATGAATAGCAGCTTTCCAATGGTGTTAAGAAGGTTTCTGCACAAATTGTCTTAGCTGATGCACATAGAATATAATATATGGCCATGTGAAGGAGAGAGATAACAGTCTACCAATCAATCTTCAGCTTGCCAAGATGCTGGTAGAGGAGCAGGTACAACAGTGCATTCAACCAAGTGAAGATCAGTTAATATGTCAGTGACATACTTATTCTAATTAAGGAAAATCCCAGCTTCTGATCTTGCTATTTCTAAGCCTAAGAAATACTTGGTTGGACCTATACCCTTTATAGTAAACAGATTATGAAGATATGCCTTAAGATCATTGATGTCTTGTTCACATGTTCCTACAATCAGCACATCATCCACAAATATTATAAGCACCAAAGGTGATTGATCTGTATGCTTCACAAATAAACAATGATCATGCCTGTAATGTCTTAACCCAAATCTGATCAATTGTCTTGAAAACTCAGCATTCCATTCCCTAGAGAGACCTATTTAGCTTACAAACCTGATTAGGTTGTACTTTACTGCAGCCTGGAGGAGGAAGCATGTACAATTGACCATGTAAAAAGTCACTGTTGACATCAATTTGATGAAGGTGCTAATTCTGAGAGGCTGTAAGAGCAAGAAGAACCCTGACTGTTACTTGTTTTACAACAGGTGAAAAAGAATCAAAATAGTCTATTCCCTCAATCTGTGAAAAGCCTTTGGCAATAACTCTTGCTTTGTATCTTTCCACACTCTCATCAGCATGAAATTTCACCTTGCACACCCACTTACAACCAATAGGCCTCTTTCTTGCGGGTAGAACAACTAGATCCCAAGTGTCATTTTTCTCAAAAGCATCCAGTTTTGTGTTCATAGCCTTTACCCAATGTGAATTGCTACAAGCTTGTTTATACGTGTGTGGTTCATATATTTTAGATAGCTTTGCAACAAATGCAGTATGTGCAGTACTGAAAATAGGCATATGATGATCAGGTGAGGACGCATGATTAACTACAAAATCTTCCATCCAAACTAGCTTATGTTTAACTCTTGAGCTGTGTATAACATTTTGAACAGGTGACTGATTAACTAATTGAGCATTAGAATGAAGATGGAGATTATGAGATACAGTGGAGTTAGTATGAAGAGATTATGTATGAAGTGGATTTGAATTATGAGAATAGGAATACTGATCTTGATCCTGATCATGAGACTGATCTTTCTCAGTATAGTTATTTTGAGAGGAAGAAGGAGAGGTTTGATTGTGATATGATGTGTGATGATCTGAATGAAAGTTATTGTGACAATTATCATGAGAATGGATAAGTTCAATGTTTGTTGGAATAGGCTTTGAAATCTGATCAGTGGGATCAGGTATAACAAGAGAATGAAAAAAATTGGATGACTGATAGGGGAAAATAGTATCATGAAACACAATATCTCTGATAACAAGAAATCTTTTGTTGATTAGGCCATAAACTTTTAATCCATTTTGATGACATGGATATTCTATAAAGACACAAAGAAAAGATCTTGGACAAAATTTATGTTTTTGTGGGCTGAAGTTGCAATCATAGCAAAGGGATCCAAAAATTTTGAGAAAAGTGTGATCAGGTTTCTTGTTATGAAGTATTTCATAAAGATATTTCCATCCAATAGTAGATTAGGGATACCTGTTTATAGTGTATGCAGCTGCTAATACTGCATCACACCAAAAATGAAGAGGTAGTTTGGACTGAAACATAAATGATCTTGCTACTTCAATTAGATGTCTGTGATTTCTTTCCATAACTCCATTCTGTTGTGGAGTATAAACACAAGATATTTTTTATGTATTATTCCTAAATAGGAGAACAAAGACTAGCATTCTTAATTAAAAAATTTATATCCACTATCACTTCTGACCACTTTGATTTGTTTGCTGAACAGAGTTTGAATCACGAGGAAGAATGATCTTAACAGATTATGAACAAGACCTTTTGATTTGAGAAAGAAAATCCAGGTAGCCCTACAACTGTTAGGAACAATTGAGAACCTGATGTAGTTTTAACCTTGAAAGGTCCCCATACATCCAAATGAATCAAGTCAAAAATATTAGTACTTTGAGTATTGGAGTCAGGAAATGAAGATCTAGTTTGCTTGGCCAAAAGGCAAACTGTAGAAACTTTATTCAATTTAGGCAGATTCAAATGATGCATTACAACATTTGATGGATGACCCAATTTGTAGTGTAAACTAAGTACTTCTACATCAGAAATCTTCTTTACAGATAACAAAGTTGATTGTCTAATATTACATTTCAGATCATACGGTGACAGAAAACTATTTTTTTCAGAAGAATGAAAATACTTATGATTCAGAACATAGAGTCCATTAATCTCAGAAGCAATTCCTATCACTGGCCTAGTCTTGAGGTCCTATATTGTAAACACCAGGAAGAAAATTAAAGCATAAGGATGATCTTTGAGATAAATTTCTTATAGACGGAAGGTTAAACCTGAAAGATCTAACAAATAAGCATTCATGGAGTATAATCTGCTTAGAAAGTTTTACAATTCCAATGAATTCCACATAGACTATTGAATGATAAGGTAAAGTGATGGGAATTTTGTGTGAAATTTGTTTGAAACTTTGGAAAAGAGACCATTTACTACACATATGAGATGAAGCTCCAGTATCTAAAATCCATTCATTACCTTTAAATCACATAACAGCATTCACAATATTGATAAGAAGACTACCTGAGAAATCCCCAAAGTGAGAAAAGTTGGTCATATCACCATTCTCAAGACCTGCCTCCTTAGCCTTTCCTTTGATGAACTTTACAAACTCAGACTGAATCATGCTTGCAATCACATATTGAACATTACCAAGGTGATTCAGACTTGTGCTCCCCATTTCCAAAGGTGTGATTTTTCCCCTGTCCTCATAGGGTTTTGCCTTCCCCTTTCTGGATCAAGCCACCATTCCGGATAACCATTCAATTTGAAATAACTCTCCTTCAGATGTCCAGTTTTCTGACAATAATCACACTTAAAAAATCTCTTGATATCACCTTCTTTTCTTTTCTGAACAAATTTCCCAACATTATATGGCATTGGTGCTTGTTTAACCAACATAGCTGATTACCTGTCATGCTAGTAAAATTGTCTTGAACTCCTCGTTGCTGCTCTTGCTTCAAAAACAATTGATAAGCCTTGTTCACATATGGAAAAGGATCCATAACCAACACCTGATTCCTTAATAGATCAAACTCAGTGTTAAGCCCAACCAAAACTATTGAAGCTTATCCTGATTAGCCTGCATTTCAATTTTCTCATCAAATCCACATCTGCATTCACAATTGCAGCATGTACATCTTAATCTCGGCCTGATAACATCTATCTCATCCAAAATACTTTTCATATTTGAAAAGTACTGAGTAACAAAATCAGAATTCTATTTCAGTTCACACAATTTTTCATCAGCTGATAGTATAGAGGTCCCTGACTTACAGAGAATCTCTCTTGATCTCATCCCAAAGATTCTTCGCATCAGTCTGGAAAATAAAGCTTCTTTCCGGTTCTTTGCTGATAGAACTCTGAATCTAGGATACAAGAATTGAATTGACCTTCATCCATTGATCATAAACTGGTGAATCAGGATCTAGCTTAGGCACTCCAGATGCGATGAACTGCAGTTTCCCTCTAGCTGAAAAAGTAGTAAGCATCGCCTGACTCCACGTGATGTAGTTTCTCTCATTCGGCTTCTCTCCAACCACTATGCAACATACTGATTCATGATTGCTCCTTCTGCCATTACAACCGATCTAGAGATCTCAAAATGACAAATTTGAAATAGTAACAAATGATCAAGAGCCTGAAAGCTCTGAATCCATGAACAAATCCAGAAGAAATTTCTGGGAGATCAAATATGATCAAAGCAGAACTTGAAATAGAAATGTTTTGGGGAAGAATTTTTTATCGAATTGATTAAGTTAAAGAACCAATATGTACATGACTCCTATTTATAGAGAAAATCAGCTCATCACCTCTCATTTACAATGCCTAACTGTATTTACAACTTGCAGAACTAACTAATTGATCAGTTAGACCAACTAGCTGCAACTAACACAAAATAACTAATGCAACTTGCAGTTTCTGGTTTAATCCGGATGCTTCTCGATGATTTAGATCAATTCCAAGTCCAGGAATCATCTCTAACTGAAATGCAGTGATCATGAATCAACTATTCCATCAATATCGTAGATCGAGTGATTTTCATGTTTGTGCGAAGTACCAAAACCCCCCTTTCCCAACTTTTCTAGTATTAGATCCACAGACTCATTAATTTTCTGGAAAGGACGCAAAACTTTTTATAATCAACAAGGGTAACGTCGATAGATCCACGACAAACGGGATCACATGGGTAATGGCGACAACGGTGAGTCACTTGGACAGCAGCTTCCCCTTTTCACTAGTGACTCGTTCTCGACGGTGTTCTATATTAATCACGTCAATAGATCCAAGGCGGTCTTTTCATATAAATGACGGGTCTGAGCGCGGGTCTGAGAGTACTTTTCGTGACTAACATCAACGCGTCGACGATAGGTATTCTCGATTTTTTATTGATGTTGTGACGTTGTTTCCACCAATATACTCTTGATAGCAACGACGAACAGAGGGAGCGCAAAATGTTATTCTCCGATTTGGTCACCAAAAGTCTCAGGCGAAAGTTTTTACCTGCCGATCGAATGAAAATGGTTTTTTTTTTGTCTGAAGTATTAGATATGGTTGTTTATGTCAATCTAGGTATTTTTGGTGACCTTATATTTGAAAAACCCTGTTTGGTTTATGATATGTTGTCCAAGGGAGGTTTAGGAGAAATCTAAGTCGAAATTTTTTAACCAATGGGCTTTCAGTGTTTGAGCATTTCAGCTAGATAAGCAAATCTCGACATCTCCAACCTAAGGATTTTAGCTAGATTACTAAATTTGTGAGATCATTTATGCGGTCAAACATGTCTTTTGACTGTTTATTTGGGTATCCTACGGATTCGGATTATAGACAGTTCCTGCACAGATAATTAATCTGATACACTGACGAAAAAAATATTTTGGCTAGTGAAAATGACTGGATTAACTCTCCTAGTTAAGTAATTAAAGGACTTTACGGGTTAAATGGAGACTGACCAGATTTTTGTAGATGTGCTTTAATATATTGTTTCGATTTTAGGGATTTTTTTTGCTAACAAGTAAAGTGTATGTAGACTAAAATCTATGTGGTCAGCATAACTTTCGAGAAATGTCAAGAATGATACTGCATACTGTGATCGGCTTGAGTCAAGGTAGTAACTTTAGCCGGTAAATTAAGCTCGGTGAGTTTAGGTCGAACTTGTTGGACGATTCCAGAATAGATGGCTATTATCTCAAGCCATAGGCTACTCATATTGTCAAAGAGACTTTCAAAATCATAAACTATTATAACAGTATTTATGCAAAGTTGAGTTTAATACAACAGAGATGGAAACTATATAAACTATCATCCTAAAAAAAGTAATTTTTAAACTGTTTATATGTAACTTCGTTTTAAAAAATTAGGAGAAATATTAGTGATTCAATATGCATTTTTTTCTTAATTTTAAGACCGCAAAGCTCATTGTATTCATCGTTGCAAGTTTTTTTTCCCTCTCAAATGATTATTTAAGGGGGGAAAAAAGGCAAAGGGTTGACGGGGCAAAATAAACACTCCAATTCATCTGTAGTAAAACTTATGAGTGAAAGTAAGCAAGCGCAGATAAAGATCATACACACCTGTCGTGCAACGGCTCAACCAAAATTAAGCAAGCAAGCTCAATAGCTCATGCACACCTTGGCTCTTCCCTTGCTGACACGTGCAATCTTTCAAACTACACCTGTCGTGCAACGGCTCAACCAACCAAACTACACATAAAGATCTCACTTATACTCCCTCCGTTCAGCTATGTTTGACACACTTTTTAATCAACTTTTTCAAGTCATGTTTGACTATAAATTTCATGTAAGATGTGAGTAGTAATATTATCATGTGAGGTATCGTTGGATTCTTCTTAGCATGTACTTTTCAAATATTAAAATTTTATCTAATATTAACATACGAAGCAAAAATTATTACTGATCAAATATGCCTTGAGAAAAATATAAAAAAAAGTGTGTCAAACTCTTTCGAATGGTGGGAGTTTTATGCTTACTTAATCCCAATCCCCCCACATAAACAGTACCCTTGCCTTTTCTACTCTCTGCTCACACCAAAAACAGAGAGAAGAAAAAAACTGATGGAAAAAGGAGAGAGTACTGAATCCAACCAAATCTTGAAAGAACCCAAAAGAGCACCACCACCACCTGCCTGCTCCGGCGCCGTGAAGAAAATCTCGGCCAGCCGGTCCAGGAAAGGGTGCATGAAAGGCAAAGGCGGCCCGGAGAACCCGTTCTGCGATTACAGGGGCGTCCGGCAGAGGACGTGGGGAAAATGGGTGGCCGAGATCCGTGAGCCGAATCGCGGGGCGAGGCTCTGGCTGGGGACCTTCAACACCTCCCTGGAAGCCGCCAGAGCTTACAACGCCGCTGCGAAGAGGCTCTACGGTGACAAGGCCAAGCTCAACAAACCCGACGAGAACCCGTGTTTGTCCAACTCCTCATCTTCATCGTCTTCATTGGGAAACAGCAGCAGCAATTCCGCCACCTGTATGAACCCTTCTGATGCAGCTCACATGTACGGTTTGGATGCTACCTTGGTGGACCAGTATATGAACTGGCCTGAGTGTCCCCTGGACGATGGGTTTCACTGGTCAAATGATGGCGGGATCAGCTGTGCTGGGTCGGAATAGGATCTTCATCAGCTACCTGATGGGATGTATGGGACGTGTTAGATATTAAATAATAAATTATCGAGGGAGTTTTCTAGTAGCATTTCAGTCATTTCAGTATCTTATTATGATTATGTTATGAGTAACAGTATCGCACCATATGGGTCTGCTACCTAGTTTGGGTATGATTATCAGTTTACTAGTTTCTAGTAATTTCAGTCTGAGCTAATATTATGCGAGCTAGAGAGGGACCTGAAAATAATGAAATAAAAATTTGGTACTCCCTCCGTCCCATTTCAAATTGCACACTTTGACTTTAAATTGCGCACTTTAATTTTTAGCAGTTGACTTAAAAATGTTTATCATTAATGTCTTTCACTAAGAATAATTAAAACTTGAGAAAAATTTATATATTGAAAATATATGTCATAATAAAAATCTGAGAACTTTCTCTTCGTGCGGGCGAAAACACACACTGAAGGTGTAAAAGCGGATCATTGCGAAGGGATGGGGCGGCTAAGGAACAAGGTGGTTCTGTCATCAGAGGAATGGAGGAATGCCCGACTGGAGAAAGTGGAGATGCACAGAGAGGAAGAAACAGTGGAAGAAGAATGTGGGAAAGATGTTCAGACTCTAAACAAAGAAGATCAAAGAAAAATTGAGGCAACTCAAACTAATTCAGCTAAAATTAGGTCGGATAAACTGTAAGTAGGCATTATTAGTGGAAATCGAGTTCAGGAAAATGGACTGCAAATGAATTTTATTGCTCCCAAAATTGTGGAAAGGAAGTTGAAATTGAATTTGATGATATTGAAGATGAAATTAAATACTGGGATTCAGCTTTGATTATGTATGTTATAGGGGGTGAATTGACTATGAATGCACTAAACAGATGCATGATGAGAATATGGCCATTTGTGGATTTGCCGAAAATGCTCCATAATGATGAAAGGTATATCATCCTGAGATTTAAGTCAGTCCATGATAGGGATGGAGTGATGAGAAGAGGACCGTATAGCATCTTCAATATGACTATGTTCATGCATAAGTGGAAAAAGAACATTTCATTGAAAAATGGCATGGTTAGAGCTATGTCTATTTGGGTGAAACTGCTAAATCATCCACTACATCTGTGGGGGTGTTAAGAGTGTGGAAAAATTGGAAGTGTGATTGGGAATCCTATATGTACTAATGAATGTACGGCTTACAAGTTAAGGGTCTAATATTCGAGGATTCTGGTGGAAATTGCTATTACACGGAAAATTGCTAACTCGATTACAATCAATGATGTGGAGGGGGTGCAAGATACAACAGGTTATTACACTGGAGTGGAAACCTCAATTTTTTTGAGAAATGTCAGAAAGCAGGACATGTGTGTAGAAATGGGACAGTAAAGAATAATAGCATACATTAGTGGAAACCTAAAACTAGGCTACAGACTGTAAAGGTGGAAATGGTGGAAAAGAATGATCGGGTAGAGAAGGTGGTTGAGATGAGTGAGGAAGCAGAATGGAGTGTAGTAAAAGTTAAAAGCAAAGGAAAAGAGAAAGAAACTGAGACTCAGAGTCTGAGTCTAATCAAGGGACTGCAATCATAACCTATAGCCAGTAAAAATAGGGGAGAAATAAGTAATCTGAGGGCTTGGTCTGGCCTGGCAGATACCTTTGGGCGTTTCATGATAGTTACATGGAATATGAGAGGGATGAATAATGCAGCAAGAAGTAGAGAGATTGCATCCCGTCTCTCCGATCTGAATTTGGTGATTGTTGTGCTAGTTGAAACAAGGGTGAGAAAAAAAAGAGGTTAGGAAGAGATTTGGCACCATACAGAGTTATGCAGACAATATGAACAACACCCAAATGGAAGGAGTTGGGTTTTTTGGGATCAAAAGAAGCTGGATGTTATAGTATTACTGAAGACTGAGCAGATGATTGGCTGTGAAATCAGGGAGAAAATGGAGTGCTATGGACATAATTTGGAGCTATTTATGCCAGTAACCACCTGAAGCAGAGGAAAACCTTATGGAGTGATATTGAAAAATTGGTGACTAAGGTGCAGGGACCATGTATACTTATGGGTGATTACAACAATGTGTTAACCACCAGTGATATAATTGGAGGCAATGATGTTATGGTTTATGAATTCTGGGACTTAAAGGAAATGATGATAAGAGCTGGATTGAATGAATGTGATAGCATTGGGGAGTATTATGCATAGTCTAATAGACATGTTGATGGAGTACTATATTCCAGAATTGATAGGGCAATTGCAAATGTTGAATGGTTTCAAAAATACCCTTTAGTTCAGGCGGTAAACATGGAAGCTGACATATCTGATCATGTCATGTTAAGCCTTTGTATGCAGATTGAACAGAGGAAAAGATGCAAAAAATTAAGATTATGAAATTGCCTTATAGAGGTTGCAGAGGTGAAGGAGGCAATAAGGAGCAACTGGAATAAAGAGCTGGAGGCCAGGCCAATGTTCAGTGTTTGGAGAAAACTACTCCGAATGAAAGATGACCTGAAGCTGCACCTGGGAAAGCTGAAAAGGACCAGTCAGAAACTTGAACAGGCTAGAAAGAGATTAAGCAAAGCTCGGGATGAACTGAGTAAAAGCAAAATGGATAAGATGCCGATTCAAAAGGTGATTGATTGCATTGGGGAGGTTAAGAAATGGAATGATATGGATGAGAAAGTGACTATGCAAAAGTCAAAAATTGATTGGCTGAGATTAGGGGATGGGAACAATGGGTATTTCCATGCTTCAGTCAAGGGTAAAAACAATGCTCTGAGTATCATGAAAATGGTAAAAGCAGATGGGAATGAAACTTACAACCAGGAAGAAATGGTGAAGGAAGTGGAATCATTTTATGAACAGATGATTGACGTAACTGAGGAGAATATCAAAGGCATTGACCTGAGAATTATAAGGGCGGGTAAAAAATGAGCAATGAAGCTAAAAGGAGGTTGATTGCAGATGTTTCAGAAATATAAGTACTGAGGGATCTAAAAAGCATTGGAGATCTCAAGACTCCAGGTGAGGATGGTTTCTTTGCTAAGTTTTTTTAAAGTAAATTGGCAATTTATGAAAACAGATGTGATGGAGGCTGTTAAATATTTATTTGAAAATGGTAGATTGTACAAAGAAGTTAATTGTACAGCTGTTACTCTTATCCCTAAACACCCCAATGCAAAAACTGTTAAAGATTTAAGGCCAAACTCATGTTGTGCAACATTTTATAAGATAATTTCTAAAGTGTTGACTGAAAGGCTGAGCAGAGAGATTAATGATGTGGTAGGAGAAAACCAGGCAGCATTTTTACCAGGTAGGAATATCCATGATCATATAATGATAGCCTTTGAACCGATTAGAGGTTATGGCAGGAATATTATACACACACTTCATTATTATCATTATTAATTGATTAATTTCAAATGAGTTGAATTACAACTAAATTGAAAAGAATAAAAGTAGCATTACAATCTCTAAGAAATAAAGTACACAGTAGTTAATATAAGAAATCAACAAAGCATTACACTTTAGTTCATTTCAATTCAAATAAATTTAGTTAATTTTGATGGATGAAATTTAAACATAAATTTTCCTATTATTTATTATTATTCACTATTCAATTCATATCATGTGAAGTTTGCAAAGTAATTCCATTCATTTTGTTATTGAAACTTGTAAAGTCAGATATATGTCTCATGGATTAATTATGTTGGTAATTTGTGAACTAATGGTATGATAAAAACTGCCATGTTGGAACACACTATAAGTTACCGAAATACAGAAATTGCGGACAAGAATTGCAATCGAATTGGGTTACGGAAATATGGTATATCACTCAATCTTTGTTCCGAATTAGAAGTATAATGGAATTATGGTAAATCCCTACTTTTATGGTATTGGAAGTAAAGGATAATTATGGGATGTATGAGATAAGGAAAATCCCTTTATTTATGGGATTTGGATATGCTTCAGAAGCAGAT
>JAULKJ010236232.1:0-13713 GCA_032355405.1 Rubia balearica
GTAGTGAATAGGTAGTGGATTCAAGGATAGATAATAGGTTTGGAAGTGGATATCCATTGCCCCCAAGGCTTTGTCTTTGTAGTTTTTGTATCTTTTTCTTAGCTTGTTGAATGATTAGCATAGTTACTTGACTTTGCTAGTTGTGTTGTTTTTACTTTCATAACTTAGGAACCAACCAACCCAAACCCGCTCCCCTTTTACTTGTTTTCATATATCTATGTGTATATATATCTAGGCCTTTATTCACCATTGCATGCTTAGACGCTTGGAAATATCCCTCTTCTCTGTGGACGGCCCTAACTTGCCAACTATCTACTTAGTTGTATTTAGTGAGGAATAGGGCTTATAAATTACATCTTTGAGAGGTACGGTGACGACCTCCCAATGTGATTGATCGAATTCTTCTATATGCTAAATTTTTGAAAAATGCATGCACTAGGAAGAAGCCGAAACAATTTTAAAAGGGAGGAAAATTTAAAAAGGGGTATTAGCCGCACTAGTTCACGAAAGTTTACCTAAAAGTGTGATGATCCCGGTGTGTTTTCAATTCCCATCCATTTAGGCAGTAAGGAAGTAAGTGATGTCATGATAGACCTTGGAACCTCAATTAATGTCATTGCCCATAGCATTTATAAATCTCTTGATCTAAGGAAACTTAGGGATACAAGGGTGATAGTCAACTTGGCCGATCATTCCCAAGATAGCCCTCAGGGATTAGTTAATGATGTTATGGGTTAGAGTTATAAAGTTAGTGTTTTCGGTTGACTTATGTGTTCTCAACATGTCGCACAATGGATGTGCCCCCCAATCTTGTTGGGGAGACTGTTCCTCAAAACGTCGAGGACCAATATAGATGTCCACCTAGGAACATTGACCCTAGAGGATAATATAGATAAGGTTGATTTTGAAATTTATAAAAATATAATCATGCATCACCTAATTCTTCTTTTGCATGAAATGGAATTGGTTTGTGAGGATATTGATCATATTGATGAACCTTACTTGTGTGATGAAATTATAAACTCTTGTATGATTGATGAGGGGTTGCCTGATGAGAGCTCAATTAAGGATGAAATTGTTGAGAGATTTGATGACTTGCATGATTTTAATGTTGTCATGCCTATGATGAATTGTTCTTTAATGTTTTTGAGCACTAGCATGCAGAGGTTTATGGAGCATGGGAAGGAGTTAAAACCTCCTAGATTTCTTCCTAAACCCAAGGAGAAAGCGAAGGCATCAACATTGGTGAGAATTGAACATGAACCCCCAATGAGGAATGGGCTTAAAGGTAAGGATGACTCTTTGTGGATGCCTCTCCACGAACATGTCAACATGGGTGGATTGCCGGTGGCGACTCCAGAGACTAAACTGTAAGGATTTACTAAGTAAACTTTGAAATTAGGAATGAGTAGTGAGAACGACATTAAAAGCACGGTAATTTTTATTTGCTTTGATTGTGTTTTGTTATGTGTTAGTTGTTTGTGTGTTTCGTGTGTTAGGAGAAGCTTTGTTTCAAATATTAATTGAGAGTTGATTTAAATTGAATTTTGTGGTTTTGGTTAGAAGAAATTATGAATTGGGATGAAAATAAATAAAATGGGCCAAAAGGCCCAAGAGTGTTCCGGGGGCACAATTTGTGCCAAGTTACACGGACCGTGTAAGAAGAACTTGGAACGAGCCCTTCAAGTTACACGCCCCGTGCCCAATGAACAGAACTGCAGCGTTTTGGTGAAAATCAAATTTGCCAAATTCAATAGTTGTGCAATGTCCAATCTACATTTTTTCCCTTGAATTGGGTAGTGCCAGTTGGCAGTACACCAAGCCATAACATCTCCTATGAACATGAATTGAAGGTTTAACTCCCAAAATTCCCTTTTCTTCACACACCATTATTACCTTCTTATTTCTCTCTTTATTCCAAACATCACATTTGGAGAAAATCATTAATCCTCAGATTCAAATCCGACCATATCTTCTCCATAAATGTAGAGCACTTATCATACTTCCATAACTCCAAAACACTCATCCTCGGTTCACAATATGCAAATATTTGAATTTGGGCAATTTCTCTGAAGAGAGAGCATTCTTTTTCTTTTCAACCTCCACGATGAGCACCCATCCTAGCCTCAAAAGGAAGAGAACATCAGTACCTTGTGATAACATTAGAGTTTGCACCATCCTAGTCACTACAAAATAAAAATGCTTAATTATCGAGGCAAGTCGGGTTTTCCGCCGTTAGGATTTTAATAACATCCATACGGTAGGTCTGATGCTCCTAACATGCAATTCCTCAAACGATAGTCAATTAAGATTATTTTCTATTACCATATCGACACTAACAAGGGGGATCTAACGCATACATCCTCTCAGCGCTCACAAGACTATTATAGCGCCAATAATCCAACATACTCAAATTAGCATTTAAACCCTAGCACAATATCATGCAAGAAATAAATTAAGTGTGCATCTTAACATATTTCATAGCATAAATCACATTAATAAACTAAACTACAGATTATTCACGATATTTATAACATGGAAGAATAGGATGAATCTAACAAGTCTCACAAATCATGTCAATCATGCTTACAAATAACTACCCCAAAAATAAAATACTCTACCAACATTAGATCCATGAAAATAATTGGAATAAATGCCATGAATCTAAGTAGTAAATAAGGAAAGAAGAGAGAAAACCCTAAAGAGGATTCTCCTAGCTTCCCTTCCTACCTAACACGCTAAATGAAAACTAACTAACTACTTGCTCAAACCCCAGGAGGCTGAAGACTATATATATAGTAAAGGATAAATGAGCCTTAAATGACCCAAGTTGAAATCCCTAGTGCCAGCGTGGCTATACTGTGCAAAGTTGGAAAACCTTGGTGTCACCGTGGCACAAGCCGTGCTGGTTTGCACGGCACGGCCAACACGTGTCATGCGAGCATCGTCTGGAAACGTGTTTTTCTGGAACTGAGCAGATAGACCGTGCAGTTTTGCATGGCTTGTTGTTTAGGTCTTGATTCTTTGGCTTCTGAGTGCATGGGTAAGGCGAATCTACGCTTGTGCAAGGTGGGGCAATTGCCTGACCTAATTTTTAAAATATTATTTTTTAATCATTTTAGTTAATTATTATATGATTTTTTTATTAGTTCCCTAGTTTATTTTTAATTTTAGATCCACTTTATCCCTCTAAATTTTAAAAAAATTAAAATTTTAACACTATCTTCATAAACATAGTCATCAAATTAAATTGTGACCCACCAAATTTTTTTCTAGCTCCGCCCTTGTGCACAGGACGTGCATATTTGCATGTTTCGTCGATCGGGTCTCTTCAATCTTCAGTTCTTCAAGCATGGGTTGAGCTGATTTGTACGGCCCATCGGCTGGGATCCTTTTCTTGTAGCACGGAAGATGGAACGTTAGTGCCATTTTACACTACCCATACGTGCAGTTCTACGATGCACCCGAACTCGGATTCCTTTTTTCAATCTTTCTATCTTCTACCATGTTTTGACTCGTGACCTTCAGTTTTCTGCTAATTTTGCAATTGACCTTCATTAACCTACTCCAATATGCTTATGAGCAATCTAAAAATAAGCTCAAAAAACATGATTAAGATGCTCGTAAGGGAAAAAAATATATTAGGCTCACAATAGGATACAAAATGAAAGATTTAGGTAGGAAAACTAAAAATGTTCATCTAAACCCCTTTGATGTAAACCTATCCAAACCTAGTAATCAGCCCACAAAAATATAACAAAAGAGATGTCATATGCCTCAAAAAATGCATGCATTTAACGTCTCATCAGTTATCATATTTTGTGAAGATGTTATGATAATGTTATGTTGTTACGTGATGATGATGTTATGTTGTTATGTGATCATGTTACATGATGACTAGTAGTTGTGTATTATCTCTTTGTTTTGTATGATGTTATGTGATAAACTAGTAGTTGTGTAGTATCTCTCTGGTTTGAAATGACGTTTTATGATTTTCAGTTAATATTTTGTTAGTTGTAGTTGTTTAAAATTTTCAGTTTGACATTTTTGAAATTGATATTTAATTTGATAATTTAAGTCCTGTTGATGTATATGATTTTTAGTTGATATTTTGTTAATTGTAGTTGATGTTTACGAGTTTCAGTTTGACGTTTTGAAGTTATATATATTTTGACAATTTAAACTTTTTGATGATGTTTTAGATTTTTAGTTGATGTTTGTTAATTTTAGTTGATGTCTATGATTTTCAATTTGCTTTGTTGATATATTATGATTTTCAGTTTGACGATTATGTTAATGTTTTATAAATGGTTGTTGATGTTTTATGATTTTCAATTGATATTTTGCTAGTTGTAGTTGATGTTTATGATTTTCAGTTGATGTTTTGCTAGTAGTAATTGATGTTTATGATTTTCAGTTTGACGATCATGTTGATGTTTTGTTAGTTGTAGTTGATGTTTTATATTTTCAATTGTTATTTTGTTAGTTGTAGTTGATGTTTATGATTTTCAATTTCGCTATTATGTTGATGTTTTACAAATTTTTGTAGATATTTATTTAATTTTTAAAAAAATTATTTTTGCATATAGCAATTGGAGGGAGAATAATTGGGAAAGGTTCTTGGGAAAAATTAGGGAAATGTCTCTGGAATAAATTGGGGATAGGTCCCTGGAGAATAATAGAATTAGAATTGCACAGAGGTTCCGACCTAAAGTTTAGATGGTCTAGCAGGAGACCATCTCTTACTTAAATTATACACTAAACTTTTAAAATTAGTTAACATGTTTTTAAAATTAGATTTAGCATTTTTTTCTATGTTATATGTTATCTTATGCCTCTATTAATAACTTATAAAAATACTTTTGTTATTTTCTTTAAAAGACACATAATTTATAAATTTAATTAAATAATTATTGATTCATTATCAACAGTTATATCATAATATTATCACTATTTTTTTTATAATGTAAAATATTTCTATATAACATTTAATATTTTTCTATATAAAATACATATATATTATTTTTGTTTAACTATAAAATAATTAATTGTGTTATATCAACAAAACCGAGTCCATTTTTTATTTTTTTAAAATTAATATTAATTTATTGAGTCAAGTGTTAAAATAACACTAACTTTAGGCAAAAAGTGTCAATCCAAGCCTGCAAAATGAGAAAGTGCCTAAATAACTGTAACTTTTAAATGTATGTGCCAATCTAATACTGGGCGCCATTGAGTTCGACTGTCAGCGTGAACTGTTTGAAATTGAATAAAATGACCATTTTGCCCTGGATAAAAAAAATAAAAAAAGGAAAGACATAAATGCCCTTCTCTTCTTTCTTCTTCTTCCCTATTTTCTTCTTTTGCCAACCACCACCACCGATTCTCATTCCTTGGAAGTTGTCAAGCCCCTCCACAGTGACTCACCGCCGAGATCCATCATCGAGAGTCGCTAGAGAGAACTCTTTTGAATACCACCTACTCCGAGCCTTTGATTGCAACCGTTCTGCAGCAACTAAGATCGCAGCTTCGCCGAGTTTGTTCCCCAGAAACGTGGTTGCTCACCATCCTACCATTTGGAGAGCTATTCAGTTGCACCGGAAACCTTTGAACGAAACCTACAACAGAGGGTGAGGACATGCAGGATTGTTTGTAGAGAGAGGTGATCCTCTCGCGATGGGCGATTGATCCACCTGCATTAAGTTTTCCAACGGGTTACATTTTATTCGGTTGTTGATTATTTTAGTTGAATTTTTTTACAACTTAGGGTGGTGGTGTGTGGGGGCTGAGCGGCGGGATTAGGGTTTTTTGTGGTGGTATGATTAATCATTAGTGGCTCAGTGACGCTGTCGAAAAAGTAGGGTTGTGGTGGTGTGTGGGGCTGAGCGGTGGGGTTAGGGTTTCCAGAGGTGGTAGTGGTATGTTTAATCATCTGTGGTGGGGTTTGATAGAGCTGTCGAAAACAGATTTTTCGGGGCGGAGCAGCGGCAGCTGACTGGGCGATGGTGTGGTGTCTCGGTGGTAGGGGCAATAAGAGAGGCAGGGAGGAGGAGGGATTGAAGAAGAAGAAAAGGAGTAAACCAAGGAACAAAAATTCAGTTTAATGGTAAGGAGTTTTTTTTTAGTTCACATTCGGTCAACGCCCAATTCCTTTAGTTAAGGTCGGAAATAGGCTAAAGGTTATAACATCTCATTTTGTCATAAAGTTTGGATTAGTTGGGCATTTACTCGTTTTGCAGGGTTATATTAGCATTTTCAACTTAAAGTTAAGAAAATAAATATAAAAATCCTAATTTATTTTAAATATTGCATCGTATGCAATTCTCATATACATGTTACAAAAATTTATTACTTGTTAGAGCTATAAGTTACGTTATATTTTTCATTTTTCGTTCATAAATCTGTGCATCAACATGGGTATTATCTAGTTGCCAATTATACCATTAATAATAATAATAATGCTGATTCGCAAAAGAATTTAAAAGAAAAAAAAACTCAAGATTACAAGCCTCGTAATGAAATGGAAGTCAACATTAACATGTAATGGCTGGCACAGCAATATCTTCAAATCATTCACTCATCTATAACATATATTAAAGGAGGCTATTTTTGGCCACATGTCGTTCATACATGATTTTTGTCATCTGTTACTCACACAAATTTCCATGTTAACTTAAAAATTAATTCAAAATGTATTTTTTAAAAATTAATCCTCAATTTCCAATGCAAGACTCTTCTCCCAGTAATTTCAATACTTTTTAAATACTTCAATACTTTCAATTGATGATTAATTATATTACCCTATTATTAAGAATGTACATTCTTTCATAATACTTATCGCAAAGCACCATATAATAAGGATTGTTTGCTATTGATATCAACTGTGGATATTTTTGTCATTAATTTAATGTCCCTTATTTTGACTTTCCTTATATTGACTTCCCTTGTTTTTAAAAACGACACCGTTATGTGGTTCTGTCTTCTTCTCTACCATAATCAACTTCGTTTCTGAACTTATCTATTCCTCTACCGACACCTGAGTTTCTTTCTCTCTTCTTCCACCCGAATCGACACCTCCACCTCCGCCTCCACCAACCCTCTGTCTCTGTGTTTCCTCCAATATCTATCTCCTCGCCCGTGTTTCCTCGCCGATCTTGTGGTAGGGTTTTGTTGTTCTGTGTGGTGTTTTAATTTCTTTTTTATTTGAATTGTTTTTTGCTGAGAAGGGAGTTCAACCCGGTGAATTGGCTATAATTTCAAAAGAGACTGTGAGTATTGCTCTATGGATAGTTTTGCTTGTTTTGGAGTTTTAGTCACACTCATTTTTGCTCTCTGGAATTGAGGTTTGCAAGATGTTGAGTCTTAAATGGCGTATTCTCATTGATGAAAGCTAACCCTGACATTTAGTTTGGTGTTATCGTCCATCTTGGACTTCTCCCTGTGTCTGTGGTATACTATTAGAAATAAGTTTGAGGAGTTCACCAATCAACTATCCTTTAGGAGACATGAACCAGTCTCTTTTTGTGTAAAAGATTGGCATGTCATCCCCAGAAATAAGTAATGAGTTATTTTGTAACGACTGAAGAGACCTTTGTATTTTTTATCGTTGATAGTAGTTTAGTACTAATATTATGGTGGTTGTTGTTTGTCTTCTTTTTTTTTTGCCTGGTAAATATATTTGCTCATAGGATGCTTCTTTCTTCCTTTTCTAAACAAATTATTTATTAGAAATTTGATATGGTCTGATGAAATCACCATGCTTGCATTTATAGGTAGCTCCCTATAAGCGTCCTGCACTGAGCAAGGCATACCTTTTCCCAAAATGTAAGTATGGTTTAAAAGACAAGATCAAATAAGGATTGGTGATTTAGTATTGCTGCTATTGCTTGGACATATATTTCTATTTATTTACATTGGATCATTTTCCACAGGAACGGCTAGACTCCCATTTTCCATACTTGTGTTGGAAGTGGAGGGGAGAGGTTTCTCCTTGATTGGTATACATAGAAAGGTAGGACTCTGCTAAATCATGTTCTTATACGCAAAATTCCATCTGCCAGAATGATTATAATCGTTCAAATTTGCCATGTGTACACCATTTAATTATCTTAAGGATGAATTAATTCTTTCAATAAGTACTATAAACACATGAAACATATAAGGCCCTGTCCAGTGGAGCTTATTTGGCGTTGAATTTAATTTATTAGTGCTGAATTTTATTTATTGAAGCTGAATTTAGTTTATTGGTGCTGAATTTAATTTATTGGTGTTGAATTGAGTTTATTGATGCTGAATTGAATTTATTGGTAGTTTCTTTTTTCAAAAATGATAAGAATGACTCACAAAATGATGTTGTACTCGTAACTTTTTTTACTTTTAGACTTAACCAGTGACTGTCGAGAACCCAATAAATATTTATTTATCAATTTTTTCTCTCAGTTCTGAGATTATTGGTGCTGAATTTTGTTTAGCAGTGTTGAATTTAAATTATTGGTGTTGGGTTTAGTTTATTAGTGCTGAATTTAGTTTATTGGTGCAGAAATGTGCTGAAATTAAACCCAACTGGATAGGGCCACTCAACAACAATTGATGTCTCAAAATATGAACTGTGATTGATATCAGGACAGTTATCACAATTTTCTTTCTTCTTAGTGTGGTGTACCTCATCCATTAAGTTTAATGTAATTACTTCAGTCTAAAGCTATTTACTAAGTTTAATCCTGGTTTCAGGAATTGCATTGATTCTTAGCAAATAAATTGTGAAAGCAGACGTTGCTACTAAGACTCTTGTTAGTGCAGCTGGGGACATTTCATTATGACATATTAATAATTGCAACTGGATTCACAATAAGTTTTTTTATTTGGGAAGCATGTTTTGAAGGAGCTATCACGACTTTTAATCCATTTATAGCTCGCATAGAACATTTCAGGTTTTTAGGTTGATAGACTTTGGCGTGGAATGGTCCAATGCTAAAAAAGTTTTGTACTTCAGAGATACTGATGATGATGACAAGCTTGTAGAAGTACTTAAAGCAAAGAAGAATCGTAAGGCTGTGATTGTTGGGGGAGGATACATTGGTCTTGAGCTTAGTGCCGCAGTGAAGATAAATGATATTGTCGTCGCTATGGTTTACCCTGAGCCGTGGTGCAGTAAGTTGAATCTGATACCACCCTTATCATTAAACTTGATTCAATTTCATGTAATCGGTGCTCCCAAATTGTGTCTTTCTATTGGAGGCTCAATTGATTATAATACTTTGGTGCAGTAAGTTGAATTTGATACAACCCTCACCATTAAAATTGATTAATTTCATGTAATCGATGCTCCCAAATTGTGTCTTTCTATTGGAGGCTCAATTGAGTATAATACTTGAAAGAGGAAATACCAATTTTGTCTAATACTATCTCGATTTCTCTTGGATCAAGTGATATTTATGTTAAATACATCACAAGTACTCTATTATGCACTTAACATCTTCCTTCTCACAAGTAACGTGGTAGATGAAAATAATAATAGATCTTAACCAGTTTGCAGGGTATAATTTCTTATTTTTCCAGTAGTCTCATGGTTAGTTCTTGACTTGGTTTTTCAATGCTCGGGCTGTTTACATTTGGTATAACTTCCTTCTATGAAAGTTATTGTGTAAAGAAAGGAATTAATATCATCAAGGGTACTGTAGCTGTTGGGTTCACTACTCATACAAATGGCGAGGTATAGTGTTTGTTTTTTTGTTGACGAATCAGCTGGAGCTATCAAGATTTTTTAATTGAAAGTAAAATCCTTCTTCTCATTTTTTAGGTGAAGGTTGTAAAACACAAGGATGGAAGGGTGCTGGATGCTAACTTTGTTGTTGGTGGTGTTGGAGGAAGACCACTGACATCTTTGTTCCTCGGACAAGTTGTTGAGGAAAATGGTGGAATTAAGGTGAGCCATTTTATTTTCCTAATTCGATATAGAATATTTAGTTGTCTACATTACATTTATCCTGTAATCACCTCCATGATCTAAATTGATGAGTGATGTATACTCTATTCGTGAAAATCGCATCTAATAAATGGGAAATGATATTTTGTTTCAGACGGATGTTTTCTTTAGAAAAAGTGTCCCTGGTGTATGTGTCATGAGCGATTTATACTTAAAGAAATGTCTCTAAACCGAATCAAACTATTCATCATGACCCTTTTAACATGCATCTTTTGATGTCAAGTGACTGAAAAAGAAAAGGAGACCAAATAGTGCTTTCTTAGATGGAAACAAACTAGGAAGTCAAATATAATGGTTTTGTAAAACTTTATATAGTGATACAAGCTCTTATTTATACAAGCGAGCAGTAATCAGAAAAAATGCTCTGGTTAATATACTTTAAATGATTTCAACAACAATCAACTGTAGGTGGGGCAACAAACTCCTAAATAATTTAGGTCAATGCATTAAAGCTACACATAAACAGTTTGCAAAGCATAATAAGAGATGCAGAAGACACTTACGTCATCAGATTCCTCTTTCTTTGCAACCTTCTCCTCTTTCTTGGCCTCTGCAATAGCAGGAGTAGCACCGCCACCCCCACCAACAGCAACAGTAGATACTGCAACACCTCCAAAGAGAATTGAAGTTTTATGTCTTTTATAATAACTCTTGTAGGAACTCAACTAATGAAAACTAGCAGAAGTTCAATAGAACATGGTTGTTTAGAGTTGTCAAGGGGTTGCGGTATTTGATAAGGATGCATTTTTGTAATAAGACTTGCTTTGGAGGCTTTAGTTTTCGATGGCTACATAAACAATAGCTGGAACATTGTTTAGAGGTTCACTCTTGGGTGTCAAACATCTAGGAGGCTAAGACATACAAAGAAAGCATGATCAAAGTATCGAATGCACGTTAAAATCTGTTGCTATATTTATTTATTTGGCATCATATGAACAACATCCTTGATCTCTGTTTTTAGTGTATGGTTAGAACTCTGAGTGTGGTTATGTGATTCTGAGTTAACATTGTTATCTTGCTTTTGTTTTTTTAATACTTTGGATTTAAAGACACCTTAAATATGTTGCAATAATATCTGAACATGAACATACATTACTAATGTTTAAATGACAAGATAAAAGTTGAATTTAGTTTGTGAGTAGTTTTGTAAAGTTCCTTTATTTGGTGTTAATTTTTGGTTACTTTGTTCCCCTGAATGCTGGAAGATTAAACTTTATAGATATATCTCTAATATTTATAATCCATATCTTATAGTGTATTACATTATTATTTAGGTTTTTGTGAATCTAATTCATATGCTGCAACATATATTAATGTAAGATATCCTGATATCAATGTAAGTTATTATTTAGCATATATTAATTGTATATTAATGGCCAGAAATATTTCTTATGGATGCAAACTATATAAGTATATGAACACTACTGATGCTATATGTTTTACCCGAATTTCTTGGATAAATCTTTGTTGGATACACGTAAAAGCACTTTTTTTTACTTCAACCAAATATTGTTTTGCATATGCTTCATCAAAGTATTTTTGATATACTCGATATACTCACACTATGCATTGGTGAGGGTAGTTATGTATCTATGTTATTGGATTTGACTTGCCGTATTTGTGAAGGTTTTCTTTGTCAGTCTGCTAATCTTTTGTAGCTTGTTTGAGATGTTCAATACCACTATTTGCTTACTATTTCAGAATTATAAATCTTTAATTGTATGGTTTGTTGCAGCGTGAGGAATTTATTATAGATACATTAGTTGCATTAAGAAGCATAATATTGAGCTATCAACTTATCATTTTATGGTTTGAATGTATTTGAAGTGTTCGAGTCAATGCTCTCTATGCTAAAAATAATTTTCCTGCCTGTACTTTTATCAAGGACTGTGCCAGTTGTTCTGTATTATGAAGCTTTTTACCAAGCTATCATCTTAGCATTTTTATGCTTAGTATATTTTTGGAGCATTCGAGTCAATGATCTTTGTGCAAACAATGACTAAAGTTACTTGTTAGTTGCAGCAACAGAGTGATGGTTTGTTTTTTTACCAGAGTCTGGATTAAATAAAAATGGCTCTCTACTACTATATGAATTGGTTGAGTACTTGAATTAATCATTGTTCTGATGCATATATTTACAGTGCATCCTTGGTCAAAATGGAAAGTTACTTGTTAGTTGCAACAATTGAAATTGCTCTCTACGTGGCATAGAGTGCGGGGCTTGACAGTGAAGATGAACAACAATCAACATCAAACACAAGGAGGATAACATAGAATTCAAAATTTATCCATTGTCGAGAATGATCCATATTCCGTTATTTCTCTATTTATTATCTTAAACAATTTAGGGAAGCAAACTTATGATTTAGTAATTCATTTTCATATCTATTCATTTGTTATGTAATTGTGGGGTTATACTTTCCGTTATAGTGAACCTATTATTTAAATATTTAATATTATTTACTTTTATTATTATAGAGTTTTTTTGTCTTATGATTATGTTTTCGTATATGATTTTCGAATATGCCCAATAGGGATGATCATGGGTCTAGAACCCAACTCAGACCCATTGGGTTGGGTATAGGTCCAAAAAATTTAGACCCATCGGGTCTAAATCCGGGTATGGGTATAGATTTTAAAAAACAGGCTGTGTCTGGGTCTAAAATATTAAGACCCAAACCCGCAGTCTCATATTACGATACACTATTCAAATTGTTTATCCTAATTTCTAAATTAATTTTATGTTCTTTTCTTTTTGTATTTTTATTTTTAATCAAACAAATAATGTGTATTGTATTTTTTCTTGAAGAATTAATTTATGACCATATTGAAATTAAATTATTTGTATTTAAGATAATATATATTTTATTTATTGAAGATTGTTTTTAAAAGTTAGACCCATTTATGACCCCTTTTGGATCCAAGACGAATTTAGACTCATCGATTTTGGGTATGAGACTAAAATTTTAAACCCTACGGGTCCGGGTCTTCTTAGATCCAACCCAGACCTGACCAATGATCATCCCTAATGCCGAACGTTTTCTCTTCTCATAACAACCAGAAACGACCATTCATTTTTAACATTCCAACATAAGTTCAGTTTGTTAGCAATGCGGGTTTAGCATGAGAAGCAGGTGCCGGTCAATGTAAAAGCTGAGATTATTACAATCAAAGATGGAGAGGATGACGCAAAGCTTGAACATAGCCACTTGTTTGACCGGGAAACTCAACAAGAATTTGATCACCTAACATTTTCTTAAAATTAACAGCTTATATTTCTTTTACTTTATTATTTCATTTATATTTTACTTCACATTCTTACAATAAATTAATTATAAAAATGTAATAATAATTATCATTTCATTTTCATTCATTTCTAATAAATTCCACCTCAATTAATTACTTTAACTTTATAATTTTTAGAGTTAATATTACAATAATTATATTTATATTTTAATTTTTAACTTTTACTCTGAAACATAAATATAAAATTTTATTTAAATAATTATTTTTAATCAAAAATACCGCGCATCGCGCGGTGTGACTCCAACTAGTTGTATATTAATATTTATCCATATTTATCCATTCCTTTGTTTTATTCCAATATTTATCCATTCCTGATCAATCTAATAACGAAAATTCATAATATTAAAACTAATTTAATATGATAAAATATAATTGATTTTTTATTGTCTTAGATTTTGAGTGAGTTAAGATCTAATTCAATT
>JAULKJ010236336.1:0-13713 GCA_032355405.1 Rubia balearica
CTTATGCTATCGCTTTAAAAAATTTAATGAATGTAATTCTATTATCTTTTATTTATTTGAAAAAATTTCATATGATTCTATGTGGTGGAAATGAAACAGTCTCATGAAGCTTATGGTAAGGTTATTAAAGGAATATTTAAAAAAATAATGAATAATTGCCCTGTTATATCCATCCACGACCAAATCGGTATTGTGGTCGTGAATTTGTGAATTGGTTAAGTGTATCTCCAGTTTTACATTGGCAGTTCTCCCACTCTGTTGGGGGGACCTAAGTGCAATATTATAAATGGACACTTGAATTCCCAAACCCGATTACAATCGGCCATAAAACAAAACTTTGACATCTGAAGTTGAACTTTTACTTACCGAGGGTAGTAAAGAAATTGGTTTTATTCCACATAAACTTCCACAAGTTCTTCCGAATGACGCCTTGTATACTTGTAAGTAATATTCTACAATTTGCTCTATGCCATGTACTATCGTCTTAAAAAATTTGATGGACGTAATTGTATTATCTTTTTATTTCTTTGAAAACCAAGAATATGAAATTTCATGCGATTCTATGCGGTGGTTGCCTTGGAACCACCTCGTAAATGAAGTTCACTGTGCTAAAATCGATTCCCATTGAATTGGACGTCTATGAACTGTTATTATGGTCAATTCCATTCTTTTTGGTCTAACGCGGGCCAAGTTTCGAAGCTAGTGGGCTGAAATGGTGAAGTCCACTTCAATGTGATCCGACGTAGATCCAATGTCATAGATTTTTCTCTTGACACAACAAACTTGCAACCTCGCATATGCTATTGGTCAAACATTGGTCTATTACTATGTTAGTGGGCTGAAATGTTGAGGCCCAGATATATATTGGGCGACTTTGCTACAATATCGGCTCTATGTCGGTTTGGTCGACTGCTCTGCAATATGGCT
This sequence comes from Rubia balearica, assembly GCA_032355405.1. NCBI lineage: Eukaryota > Viridiplantae > Streptophyta > Magnoliopsida > Gentianales > Rubiaceae > Rubia > Rubia balearica. The sequence continues at coordinate 928 of JAULKJ010236336.1, forward strand.
TCACCCGAGGAAGAATTCATAATGTTTTGTAACGACTATTTATATGTTTCCCACCTCATACATCCCTTTAAACATTCAACTTTCCCTCGAATTTCAGCAGTTTCTTAACCCAACATTTTGAAGGCATGCTTCCTTGATTCCCTAGAGTACTTTAATTTTGGTATTCGTCATCCAATTTGATATGTATATGGTGTATTAGTGTGTTCTTAGTTTTTTGTATTGAAATTTAGATGGATTTTGGCTTTAGGATTTAGGAATTTGGTTTTTTACATTATTTCCTTTAAACCGGTCCTATTTTGCTGTGTAAAACCTTTGTTTGTTCCATTTTCTGCCATTGATAATGTGTCGGTAACCATTAATTATGACGTCACTGAATTTTCAATCGTTCTTCATTTGAAGCGAACATTTAGAGACTTCACTAACTAAAGAAGTCTGGGAACCCAACTTGAATCGACACATAACTGATCAATTTTTTATACTGGTTGGCAACCGCTAATTAACTGAGCCAATTTTTAATCGAATTTAAGGAATAATGGTCAACAGTGATGGTTCAAGTAGACATGCCCCTATTGAGGTGAGTGATTTCTTGTTCATATTTAAATTCATGTTAGTTTCTTATTTATTTTGAAATTAATTTATTAAATATTTCATTGACCAATGCAAATCCCAAGTGATTTGGATGAGGGCGTCGTCCAGCGAACAAAAACAAGGAGGTCCGTCCATGGAACTTTGTCCACACTCTCACCAAGACAAACTTCGGGGATGTTTTTATTTTATTGAGTCCTCCCCATCACATTTGAATTTCATTTTCAATTAAATTTATCTATATGTTACTTTCATATTTACTAAATGTGGTTTTTGGTTTATAAATCAGTACGTCCCAGCTCACATTTCGGAGGTGCTACCATCGTACAAGTTGCCGGTTGTGTTGTGGTGTAACGAAAGAGAGTATGACATGCACTACTCAGGCAACCGAAAGTTGAAAACCCTGACCCCAAAGACGTTTACTAGTTTTCTTAAAGAAAAGGAACTTAAGATTGGGGACAAATTATCATTCGAGGTGGTAAATCGTGCTGGGCCCTTTGTTTTTCCTGTCACAGTTCTTCCCCATCGATTTTAGTTTTCCTGCACTAATTTCAACAACTGTTTAAAAATATTTAATTCTAGTTTGGAATAATTTTAATTTACATAAATTTAACGTTCGTTCTATAAAATTTTCAATTAAATTTTATTGCAATGTTTTTATACACCGCATGCAAAGTGCATAACATGAAACAATAATAATCCTGGAAGGGCCATTTCAATAATAAAATAAGAATTAGATGCCAGCCATCATAAAATCAGAATTAGAATCCCGGAGAGCTCTGTAATTATCTTCTAGCCTTTTCATAATCTCCCTCTTCAATGTATTTGATCTAACATTCGGAGTAATTGCTACTCGCATGACTGGATCGTTCACCAAACCAAGAAAATCCGCATATATTAACATATATGTCACAGATTTAATGAGCCACAAACAACATGAGAGTCATAAATGTCTGATCTGAATGACCACAAACAATATGAGCAACAATGAGCGTCTTATCAATAATGAAACTTTTCATTGTGAACATAGAATTCCACAAGTTCTTACAGCTGAACATCGTATACTCTTAAGTAATCATTTACAATTTCCTCTAGACCTCGGACTAATCGGCCCACAATCAAAATTAAGGTGATGAAATGTAAATGCGACAGCAGGTTATTGTGATTTTTCCTCCAATAACTAGGCCCGAAAATATTTTTTGGTTTGGGCCTCTCGTCTATTTTGGCCCACTCGTGAGGAGATGCGAAGCCACATTACTATTGATCTTTTGTCATATTGGTCAATGGGTTTGCGACGTTGGCTATTGCCGATTACTATTTGGGCCCAAACATATGTGTGGGACAAAAATATGCGCACTGCAACATTGCACTAAGATCTCTCTTTCTATATCTTTCCATACAACATTGCCTGCGATGTTGCATGTTTGATTAAATTACTGCGTTCCACCTCGGGTATAAAAGTTTCCCAACGACCAACCCTTTCGCATTTGCAACCGACAACGTCGCACGAACGTGAACCAAGGTAATTATTTTCCCCATATTTTTTGGCTCTGAGGGATTTCTTCAGTTCTCCGTTACATGATTTTACAATATTCACAATGCATGAGTTGTTGTGTTTTTAGATTTTGGGTTTATTCAATTTAGTTTGGGACTTGTTCACATATTCTCAGCTAGGGCTAGTGTTTAGGGAATTGTTGTGGTACTTAATCTTGCTACTTGTTAATGGCATTTTACTTTATCATGTTTGGCAGTTGATGTTAGTTCTGATTATTGGTATATTAGGTCCATTCGTGTCCAAGTAGCATAGTATTTCGGTGTAACCGATGTGTAGGTACGACGTTGCAAATTCATACATATGAGTATGTGATTTCACAAGGAACACGTCAGTTTAGCCGATATATATGCGACATGAATGTCAGGTCGGTCCTTACCCAAGCATGAGCTAGATTCTTCCTTGTTGAACTAATTGTTCCAAGCTCTCATTTTCCACAGATAGCTCGAATGAAGCAAGGAGCTAAGAGTTCAAGGGAAAACACTGCTAAAAAAGGTCCATCATGCACCAAGAAGACGAAGAAAATGCCCACCCCTCCACCGTCAACGTGGGACAAAATACGCTTTGTAAATGAGGAGGCACAGAAGCATTTCAAAATGATTTGGGGCCACGAGATAAAGAAGGCCAAGGTGATAAAACCCAAGGACGTGTCACAACTCCAACTCGACATTTTCCTCAAACCATTGGGAATAGAGGCTTTGATATGCTTGGAGGTGAATAAGTTCTACGCCAATTTCACTCGTCCATCTAAAGTAATCTACATAACAGAGTGAATGAGGTGGATGTGGAGGTGACGGTGGAATACATCAATCAAGTGGTTGGGTGCACATTTGGTGTGGAGGATCACCCAGAGGTTGAGCCTTTACGGCTGTACTCCCTGGACAATTAGCCTCCTCCAATTGCCGAGAATGACCAATCTTGGCCGCTTGACCCCAATCGAATGGAGGATAAGTACTTCAAAATTAAAGTGGGGAATGGGATCATCCAACAAAGGTGGATCAAGATTGATGTCCTAAATCTCATGGAAATGATGATGTACAATATAATTGTACAAATTCTAATACCGACAGGACATCATTTGGAGTGCACGATCAACGGGGTCGTCATATACTATCACCTTGAAAAGAAAAAGGTAATAAACCCCATGTACACCATCATCCAAAAAATGCACCAAGTGTCCATCGTAAGGAAGAGTCGGACACTCCTCTATGTCAATATCACCAGCAATGTGAACTACTTCGGGAAGAAGCAACGACATTGGAAGGTGGGGACATGGATTGATCGCAACGTCCCCATGGGAAATTAGCAAGTGCCTATGATAATTAGCATAGGGTCCTGCCACCACAAGTACTCTTGCCCCGTGATCGGGTCTGAAAGTTCATAAGTTTTATTGTTATTCCAAAATATTCATTATTTACGTTAAAAATTTTTATTTCATTAAATTTTTTTATTTCATATTGGCCTTAAACATAGATTCTGGGCATCCTCATGAAGGATGTGGCCGAGACCAAGACCCTGGCGCAGCGCACAAATGACACTGTGCAAAAGATTTTGGATGAATTGGCAGTGCTGATGTCTATGATTGTCGATATGATCAATGCACATGGGGATGAGGTTCCTGGAGATGATGACAATGGCGTGATAATGACAGATGATGAAGAAGGGTCTAGCGATGATAATACCGACTCTTCCACCAAAGAGTTGGATGGAAATAGTCCGTCTGCAGAAGATATCCCAACCTCGTCACCACCCCATTGATTGCCATGAATGTAATTTTGTTGTGCATGGTGATGAATTTTTCTTTGGATTTTATAGGGATATTTTGTGTTTTTCCTGATAAATTATAATTTGTGGGATGTTTCATGGATATTGTATGCATGGTAGCAATATTAGTCTTTCCAATTTAGTTCCATTATATTTGAGACTGGATTTTGTGAACTTGGGATGAGACCTTTTCATGGTACATTCCAAATCAAGTCCGACTTTGTATATCATATGCACACATGATGTCGAGTTAACCTACATTTTACCGACTAAGTTGCGACGTCACATGATTTAATTGGATTTTGGCACTGGTTTGGAGCGATGGGCATGTTCGACCTCACTAGTCCCAATAAATATTAATGATTAAATAACATAAAAACAACATTCGAAAAATAGAATCAAGATTAAATTATAGAAACAACACATTCAACAAAATATTTTTAGTGTTAATGATGTTTGTCATAATTTGTTACAAATTCTAAGTACTAATATAGTAGGATGATGACATTGAAAACTAAGGGAGTAGAACCATCAACCAGGTCAAAGTAGAGCATGTCCCTAACATTCAGGTTCTCTTTATGAAGGAACTCACTCGCTAGAAACTGATTCTAGGTTAGTGTACGTACGAAATGCAGTATGATATCACCGAATGAAGTCCGCACACAGTACTGATTCGAATCGCTACGAATCTGCATTTGGTGAATGAAATTAGTAATAATTAAATTAGAATGTTAAATAATTTATGTTCTGTACATAAAATGGGCCTTGGCTAAATTGGTACACGGCTTGTATGAACAAAATATTGCTCATTAAGCTTGTGCACAGTACGATTTGTCGAAGAAAACAATTTAAAATTTTGAAATTATGAAGTTTTTAAACACCAAGGAAACATGGTGTGTACAACTATGTTTTAACTATGTACTTAACATTAACTATATTTTAATGTTAAACACATCATGTTTACTTGGTGCTCAAATACTGCAAAATATCCACATTTTAAAATACTTACCATTAAACACACCATGTTTACTTGGTGGTCATGATTCTTGGAAATCATATTGTTACTGATGAAATGTATAATGACAGATAGAAATTGGTTTGATTGAAATCGGATCAATTAACCACTTGAGTCAAAATGTACTTCTGACATCATATATCTGTCTATTTAACGTAGTGGTTAAACATGGTAACAATGATGTCGTATTTAAATATGAATGTGCAAAGTCACACGACTTCCAAGTAACATCGCTTAAACAAGGGGTGCAAATGAAACATATAAACCCTAGAACCCTAATCCGTAGGAACAATTAAAAACAAACAACATAGAACACATAATTCACACAACATATTGAAGGGAAAATTTATATTTCCTTCTTTGTGTGATCAAGGTAGAAAATGAAAAATGAAGAAAAGTGTGACACCTAAAGGAATGAAGTGGCTATGGATTGGAGTGGATGAGATTGAATGATGAACTCCCCTCTAACACCTCTATTTATAGGTGAACCAAGCAAGCTCTAGAATGCTCTTCCTTTCCCCCAACAACCATAGTAAATGCTAGGAGCCTTCTAGAAGGTAGTCTAGATTCTTCCCTCACCATCCTAGAAACATCCCCCTCTTCCATCAACGGAGAGTTCTAGAATTACGGAGAAAACTCAACATGTATACATAAAAATATCTATGAAAAAAAAACAAAATTGAAAGAAATATGAAGTCCTTAAAAAGTTTTAAAAAAACAAAAAAATGTCCTTTAGAAACCTGCTCGCCTACTACGATGTCGCACCTTAATCAACCCGAACAACATAAGAGCCGACTTATAACCAATGTCGATCAGTTTTATCTTAGGCCTTATTATTTCAGCCCACTAACGTAGCAATTGGGCCCCCGTTTGAACAAAACACAAATACCTGACGTTGATAACACTTTATATTATATTACACATACTTATTGAATTTTATAATTGTCCATGAACTATACTAATGTCCGGTTTGATCGTAATCAATTTTACCACAACCGGTGAACTTTTTGGTTTTTACACATTGGTCCCTCCAAGAGGGTGGGACAAAGCGACATGCAAAATCGTAGATTCAAACTTTCAAATTTAGGGCATCAACGAATTGGAGTATTTGTCTGCTATTTTTATTAATATTAGATCTTGGTTGGGAAGTCTCTATGGGATCATGCCTACTTATTTAATCATTTTTGGAAATTATAAGTTTGACTGAGGATGACAAATGTTTGGAATCTTTGTTGGGACTACCGGTGAACTATTTAATTTTTGCACTTATGTCTCTCCACAAATGTGGGAGTAGTGGAAATGCAAATTTGGATATACTCTTTTCTATTTCACATTGTCAAACCTAGATGTTTTGATTTAAACACGAACTGGTAAATGGAACGGGCCCAAATTATTCGCAGACAGTATATCAACAAGCTTTGCAAAAATTACACTATGGCCTAAACTTTTTTCCATGTTCAATGCGTTATAAATTTGCACCCAACTGTAAGGTCAAATTTTTGTTATAGAGATTATGCGTACATTCTTAGAGGGACGCAAAATGGAGTAATCGTCCGTCATTTGTATTCATATTTCCATCAATACCTAGATAAGTGATATGAGAACGATAATTTCCACCACATAGAATCATATGTAATTTCTTATCCTTGGTTTCTTTGCTGAATAAAATAAAATAAAATTCTGTCCATATATTTTAGAAAGCGCTAGTACGTGGTGCGGAGTAAATTGTAGATGATTACTTATAAGTACACAAGCGGTTAGTTGGAAGAACTTTTGGATGACTATGTGGAATAAGTGGAGTTTGTTTCTCTTAGTTATTATAAGTTCGAATAGAGATGATAACATATCTTTTCCGGACTATCAGAATCGTGTTTGGAACCATTGGTGAACTTTTTAATATTTACACTTAGATCACTCCAAGAAAGTGGTAGAAGTCTGAATGCAAATTTGTCAATAACATTTTTTTATTCATATTTTTCCGACAATATCGTTCTGATCTCTGATTAAAAGGGTTGACGGATGAGGCCCCAATGTTGACATGGAGTATTTTAAGACATTTTTAAAAAAATTACCTTTTAGCCCTATTGTGCGATGTTGCAGGTTTATCTCCCAAAGAGAATTCAAGGTCGAACATAATCCGATGTCGGCCATAATGAAATTTCTAGCGGGAAATGGAAATTCTCACCAAAAACATTCACCAAAATTTCCCCCAAACCAAAATTTCAACTCATTAATGTTAGCATTTATACCCATTTCTCATCTTCAAAACACTTTCTCCAAACCCTACTCCACACCATCCTCTTCATTCACACCATTACGAAAATTCAAGAGCTCAATCAATTTGTTTTCTAAAACATCAACAAGTTTTGTATGATGGAGCATCTCCGGGTTCAAATTAATTGGGGTAGTTTCTGCACATTCAATGTTAATTTAGCAATTTAATTACCATACCTTCTAAATGTTATTTTTGTCATTGATCAAACCTTGTAAATTTTCATAATGTATGATGATTGTGTTTCATGTTATATAGTGTGCATTGTTTTTGTTTCTAAAACGAAAATGCTTAGATTAGTGTTAATTGTGTACACTAATTACTTATTCGTATGAACACATTATGAATGTGAGACGTCGGTCTCTGATATTCGGCCATTGCGATATGCAACTGAATTAAGATCGACGCCGTACATTTCAGAATAAAGCATGAAATATCTTCAATATTTGACTTTGCAAGTAGGTTGACCTTAGCGACATCAACCACTATAGTTTGCGATGTCACTTTACCAATATCCATTTTTTCCCAAGTTGACATTCACGACGTCCAAGTATGACTATATTATGTGTTTTTCATTTACGGATTGTCCAATTCTAACATAAATTTTCTCTCGCGTGTATTGGGTGTAAAAGGACAACAACAGTTATCGATGGAATACAGATGGATGAATTGTCATTTCACTAGTCACTCTGACAGTGTCAATGCAATACAACCCAGACAATATGGAGGTTCAATACAGTTAATGTTTAAATGTAATATAAACCTTATGTATTATTATATATTGTAACATATATTTATAATATATATTATAATTTTGTGGATTTTAACATGTCATTGTTTATTTTTCCACATGCATTGAATAAAAATTGAATGTTGTATGATGTTTAACCATTTCTAGAGTAATTAAATACTAAATAACAAGTAATGGCTATCGATGAACGATTATTTGTTTCATCAAATATTAATTACAATGATATTGTAAAAAAATGTTCACTCCACGATTTCTCCGTGATGTCGCACACACTGGTGTTCATGCGACGCTTAAGCGAAGTCGCATGTAGGGCGTGAAATTTTTTTTGCAACATCGACTGTGCAAAATGACATCATGTTATTCACCTTTCCATGTTAGTATTCATGTGCCATGGGTGCTCCGCAGCACACGATGTCGTTGTTCTGTACAACGACGCTGACTGGAATAATGTCGCAGACTGTCATCTCACATTGTGTGTCTTGTTTGTAACATTGACGCCACAGTTCTGGTATCCTATCATCGGGAATAATGACAAGAGCGACATCGCACTTAATTCCTATCAACGTCACTCGAAAAAATGAGGTAAAAGATATTTTTTTACTATAGCTACATTTACCTCAGTTTTTTCATGGCTGAAAATTGAGGTAATATCCCTTTTAGAACTGAGGTAATAGGTGTTGTCTCTAGTAGTGTAAGGACTTTGAACAAATGTGACGATATTTTTGTTGTTTTGTGGGACTTATGTCTTTTCCTATTTCATGATTTTATAACATTCATATTGAGTCAGTTATTGGATTTCCTTTTTTATTAGCTTTTAGGTTCATCCATTATACTTTGGGCTTTCTTTACAAGCTCATGGCTAGGACTAAGGTTTAGGGAAATTTTATGGCACTGATAATTGGTAATCATTACCGGCATAGTACTTGCACAAGTTTTGTTGTTGATGTTAGTTGACATTATAGGTGTTTTCGAACCATTTGTGTACGAGTCACACACTATTTCGGCTAAGTCGACTAACCGTGCGATGATGTGCATTCATACACATAAATATTCAATTTTCCAAAGTGCACATCGGTTTAGCCGAAGTGTGTGACTTTCCTGTGAAATCGTCCAAAAACCATAAGCTTCATTACTTTCTTGTCTAGTACACTAACTATACATTCTCTTGTCTCTCAGATGAAACAAATAGCTAAGAGGTCTAGTGGAAAGACCAAGGACGAAGGTTCTTCGCACTCCAAGATGGCAAAGACCACTGCCGCCTCTCCATCGCCAATATGGGACAAGATACTCTTCATCGATGAGGATGCGAAGAAGAGTTTTTAAATGATCTGTTTCAGAAGGATGAAGAGTTTAGGGTGATAAAGGCCGAGGATGTTGAACGAATCCACCTCTATATTTTCCTCGAACCCTTCAAGCTATCAGAAATGGAAGGTTTGATATGCTTGGACAAACCTAGGTATGACACTGAGGTTAAGAAGTTCTGTGTTAATTTCACTCAGCTCAAGATGAACCTCTACAAAACAGGGTGAACGGGATGAACGTAGAGATGACAATGCAGTTCATCAATGAGGTGACTGGGTGTACAATTGGTGGGGAGGTTTAGCCTCTAGAGTTGTACTGCTAGAACACTTGGCCTCCACGATCCGACGAGAACTACAAATCTGGGGTGCTTGACCACAGTTGAGTGGTGGAGAAATACTTCAAAATTAAAGTGGGGAATGGGCTCATCCATCCGAGGAAGATCAAGATTGATGTTCTTGATCTTGAGGAGATAATGATTTACAATATAACTATACAAAAATTGATCCCGACCGAAAATCCTTTGGAGTGCACGAGCAACAAGGTTCATCATGTACTACCACCTTGCTGAGAAGAAGGTATTCGGCCCATGGTACAACATTATCCAGAAGATGCACCAAGTTGCCATCGTCCCGAAGAGTAGGACACACGCCTAAGACAATGTCATCAACTCCATTCTGGAGAAGAAGAAGAAGGTTCCCATTAAATCAAAAGAGAAGATCTAGCCAAAGTACAATGATGGGAACTAATTCTGGTATAAGAATTGGCATTGGGAGGCAGGGATGCCGATTGATCACAATTTCACCAAGGACAATCTGGATGCGCCTGCCACACCCGGTAATGACTCCATCGGCCTTCACATCAGGGCATGCTTCCCCCACCACTCATGTCCCGTGAACGGGTATGAAAGTTTATGGTACATTTATGGCCATTCCAAATATTTTATATTTAAATTTTATAATTAAAATTTAATATGACTTATAATTTGTTCCAAATGAGTTAAACGCAATGCCTGGGCCATGCTTCTGAATGATGTAGTTGAGACCAAGGCCCTGGCTCATCGCACATATTGCAATTTGCGTCTCATTATGAAAGAATTGGCAGGGCTGAGGTCTGTGATTGCCGGTGCCATAAATGCACCTGAGGAGGAAAATCACACTAGGGATGAGATGAGGGGCCTGAGGATGATGATGATAGGTTGAAAACCAGGGATGATGAATCTGGGTCTACCATCAGCAATTCTGAGTCTTCCATAGAAGGATAATTTGTCGGAAGAAGCTCTTAACCTACCCATGCCACTAGCCTAATGATTATATTTGTGTTTTATATTAGTCGTACTTGTTTATGAACGTATATTATACTTTTATTGAGATATTATGTATTTTGTTTAATTAGGAATTTGTTAGGATGTTTTCTGGATGTATGGTAGCATTTTATGTTTTGATTACATGGATTTTGATTTATCAATTTGTTGCGATGAAATTTGTGACTGGTTTTGGTGAACAGGGAATGGGAACTATAGATGGGACACTCCAAGTTCTAGCTGAATTGCTTAACCATAGGTGATTTATTAGGTATGGCAGAGAGTACGACGTCGTGAGTGATTTGCAAACATGATGTCGGGGTTTCCGAAGTGTTACTGACTATTTTGTGACATCGCATGAATTAATTTATTTAAATGGATTTAGGCTCTAGTTTAGACCGAGAGGTCTATGCAACACCGGATACTTGAATCCAGTCTTAATGAATTTGGGACTGATTTTATGTGCGATGTCGCCAACTCTATTTTCATGTGTTTCATTCAATATGGGTATTACGGTCGACTTTTGCTAAAGACCAAAACAAATTCCAAAAGATTCAACGACGCTCCTATATGTCGTGATCATTTCGGTCTAACCAACCAGTAGTGCAAAGTCAGAAACATTATGAATGGCTAATCTTGCTAGGTTGTGCACATGTTATCGACGTCGCACCCAAGTCAGTTATACTTTTTACTTCGATTATGAAAATTAATTACCTCAGTTTTTATAGAACTGTGGTAAAAAAACCTATTATTTACCTTGATTTTTTAACTGAGGTAAATATTATTATTTACTTTGAAAAAAATGAGGTAAAATAACATTTTTTACCTAGGTTATCTGCCCAAAACCAAAAACCCGAGGTAAGAGGGGAGAATTAATAGGTGTTGTTTTTTCTCGTGATATCTGAGTCGCATGCTAGTTCTATAGGAATGCAGGACTTCATTGGGATCAGTTCTTCCATCATAGATCTTTAATTGGTTGGGTAGCTTGAATATTTTTGGCATTGTGAAGTTCTGCAAGTCATCCACAATTGGAGAATGCTTCATTTCTTCCTTTATAAAATCTCTCTTCTTCGTGGACGACCCCAATTTGCCACTATCTACTTAGTTGTATTTAGCGAGCTTTTAGAGCGTATTAATTGTATATTTGAGAGGTACAACAATGACCTCCCACACACATTTCATTTTAAAGGAGGTTGTGAAGCAATTAAAGGTGGTTCAATCTTTGATGAAAATCGATTAAAGGCGGTTCTAACCTCCTTTAATGGGCTGCCATTTTTGACTCAAAATATAAACAACCCTTAGTGTAATTTTTAAAACAAAACCCATGTTAATCTTTAAAATGTTGAGCTTTCATTTTCATTTTCATTTCACACCACTGAGTCCTCCTTCTCTATTTTCATTGAGCCCGTCCTTCTCCATTTTCATTTTTGTCGTTGATCTTTCGATCCCTTCCTTATCCATTTTCCTCCGATCGGCACCTCTCAGTTTCTCAACCTTTCGTCACCTATCTCATGGAGTCCTTCTACCACTAGAGATCCCTCCATTGCATCGCTGCTGCTAGAGATCCCCGCGCCATTGTCGCCACATGGAGTCTCTGAGCCATGTCACCGGGAGTCCCTCAGTCACTGTTACTGCCTGGAGTCCCTCCGCTTGGAGTCCCGCCGCCTAGAGTCCCTTCGCTTGAAACCCCCTAATTGCTGTCGCATTTGACGTTGCTGTCGTCCATTTGTTATTGTTGTCATTTTTTTCGTGTTGTTACTTTTCAAAAACCCTCCAGATCTAGCTTTGTTAAACTGCCGAAAATCTCAGGTTTTGACTGCTTTTTTTAGAGCCTTATAAATAGGTTTCAAATTCGGAACCTATTTTGGATCCCAAACCAAAGGTGATTTTTTATCGATTTCGATATAACCTCCTTTAATAGAAAGTTTTCCACTAGTGTCTTTTCTATTTTACGACTTTAGTGCTTCAATTACCGGAGTAACGTTCAACACAAGGGCTGTATTGATCATGGCCAATCCTTCGAGTATGTTGGGTCGACCATAATCTCTCGGTCGTGGCTTATGAGATGGTCATGTGGTGCGTGATTTGGGAGGTCATCGCCGTACCTCTCAAAGATGTAATTTATAGCCCTATTGCTCACTAAATACAACTAAGTAGATAGTTTGGCTAGTCGGGGTCGTCCACAGAGAAGAGGGATATTTCCAAGCGTTTAAACATACAATGGTAAATATAGGCCTAGTTATAT
>JAULKJ010236552.1:0-13708 GCA_032355405.1 Rubia balearica
AAAACTCAAGATCTAAAACATAAAAATGCACCAAAGTGAGTCTAAAATGTCTTAAAACAACTATATAAATGAACACATCAAACCTCCCCACACTTGAACCTTACTCGTCCACGATTAAAGAAAGATTCAAGAAAACCATGAGAATGACATATTAACTACCTAACCCTAATATTCCCCCATTCTATACCTCACAAAACTCACATTATAATAAATCCCAAAATCAAATGAGAATGAGAAATTTTCACATCACAATCCCAAATCCTAATTCTACCTAAATCTTCCACCTATCAATTCACTAATGCTCATCAATTGTGTCAATTACCGAATTGATCACCCCAAATTCAAATGGCACAAAAGGAAGTCTAAAACATATCACAAGTTCAAACGTACACGTCATATCATACTAATCTATCAACCTAAAACAAATTATACAAAGAATCAAGATTTCACATCACCTACTTCATTTTTCCGCAAATCACACAACCCCAAGAAGTCGTATGATGCTAGGCTACCCAAATCATCCATATGTTCACCACAACCTTATGACTCTATTACTGGAAAATGAGTAGATTCATAAAAAAAATCTTTTTCTTTTCTTTCTTCTTCTCATTTTACCTAGGAGCCCTTTCGGGTTTTCATCCTGGCCACCCATCAAATTTCTTTTAGCTCACATCTTACCCACATTTAGCATCTCATTTTTTTACCTAGGTCACCCTTTCAGAATTTTGACCTATCCAAGCCCCCAATGTTACCTAAATTTCCCTCTCGAATTTTCAACTCAGTGAGATGATTTTTATTTTATTTTTATTTTATTTTTTCAATTTTCTCATATTTTTCTTTAAAAAGTAGAAAAAGCATACAAGTGTACATGCAAGTAAGTCATTGAACTCCTCCCTACACTTAAAACCTCACATTGCTCTCAATGTAAATATAAAAGGCAAAAAGCAATAAAACTCAAGGGGGAAATAGAATGACTCAGGATTAACAATGTGAAGAAGAATCATCATCGCCAGAAGGATCTCCGAGGTAGCGTTTCTGATACTAGGTGACCCACTCCTTATTTCTCCTGTACCGCTCCTTACGTCGCTCTGCCTCGGGGTCTGTGCCTGGAGTGCCACCCATATGAATCTTCATCTGCATCTGATACACCCAGGAGGAGAGATAATCAATCTCCTCATCCAAGTCAATGAGGCTCTGGGAGACTAAGAGGTTGTGCTCCAAAATTATTCCATCCTATCTGTGGAAACCGGACTCAACTGTGTACAACAAACGATTGTAGAAGTCCCGAGGTGCCAGAGAAATGTCACCTTGCATATGCTTATCCTTCTGTGGATCAGGAGAGTGTGAAGAAGGTTAAGTGAATGGAATGAAATCCTCCATGATCGGGATCGGTGTTGGTACAACCCTCTTTAGTTCTTGCCCAAAGTCTCGGTGGCATGCTAGTCTAGCCCAATAGCCAAGTCTGCCAGGGTAGTGTTCATCTCAATCTTCGTCTGCTAGGGCTAAAGGGATCCTTATGAAGAGCTTATTCCTTCATAAATCCAATTGAAGACCCCTTCTGTGGCAGCGTACCGGATCATGGAGAGCTCCTGCAGCTTCCTCGGGCTAAGAAATTATGAGTCTTCCTTTCTTAAGCATTGAAGTTCAGCCGAGGTCGGGATCTCTAATTGCTGCAACAGTAAAGTAACCATCTCTCCCATGGAGATCTCACTACCTCATGCCTTCATTACCTCATTAGTGACCTTGCCCACCTAAAAATCAGTCCAGAAGCCATAACTATCACTATCAGTGGTGAAGGACCACAGATGTTTGATGTCCTCCAATGGCCCATTGGTCGGCTCAGCTTGACATAATTGAATTGGTACCAACAGATTGTGCATATAGCGGAGAGCTGAATGGATGACGAAGTGGTTCTTGTCCCTTACGTGTTTGACCCTCCTTGTGATAGAGTTCTTTAAGGCACAATTCTAATACTCATTGCAGGTAGGACCCTCAATATCATAGTGCTCCCGGATGAACTTGGTGTCAAACAACCAAAAGTGGCCTCAATCTCAGCAAAATCTATCTCATACTTCATGTTATTGAGGTGGAAGTGGATGTAGTTGTTCCATGGGTGCTCTATCTCTCGCTTATCCTTCCTTTTGTTGTACAGCTTCACAGTTGCCAACAACTCAAGGGCGCACTTCAGGTAGGTTGGAGTCCTACGACTCATGAACCCCTGCAAACTAAGGCTTTAAACATTGTTTGTTAACCTTAAAGGTTTTAGACGTGTCTCACTCTACTATTTCCACCCCACCATGCGGGAGTACCTTTACTATCTCAAATGGACCCATCCACCTAACTTTAGTTTATCGGGAAATAAACGAAGGCGGGAGTACCTTTACTATATGCCTTATGCTCTATCTTCACCGGTAGATGGCATGGCCTCCCAAAGACTAAGTGATACGGTGACATTCCAATTGGCATCTTGTACGCCTTTCTAGCTATATTCCTGCAATGCATCATTCGACCAATAACTCCAATAAGTTTGGTTTGGATTAAGCATTTTCTGAAGGATGGACTTGATTTATCTATTGGAAACTTCGGCTTGTCCATTGGTTTGTGAATGACAGGTGGTGGAGGTCTTGTGAGTAACACCTTAATTCTTCAATAGTGCCTCTATTTTTTTTATTACAAAAGTGGGTACCATGGTCACCAATCATGGCTTGAGGGGTCTTGAATCTATAGAAGATGTTATCTTTTATGAACTTGGAAACCACTTTAGAATTGTCAGTTCTAGTGGGTTATACTGCAACCTACTTTGAGACATAATCGACAACAAAAAGAATATACATAAATACATAAGAGATAAGGAAAATACCCATGAAATCCATACCCCATACATCAAATATTTCACAATGTAGCATGTATTTTTTGGGGCCTCTCATTCCTTGAAGAATTATTCCCTACCCTTTGACACTTATTACAAGATTGGCAAAAGATGTATGCATGATTATTCAATGTAGACCAATAAAAACCACACTCTAAGACTTTCCTTTCTCTTCTATCCACTCCAAAATGACCTCTGCATGCATAAGAATGAAAAATGTAAGAATTGAATGCACTTTATTATCGGTAATACATATCCTAATCAATTGATCGACACAATGCTTCTACTAATAGGGTTTATCCCACACATAATATTTTGCACCATTTCTTATCTTATCCTTTTGAACCTTAAAAAAATGAGGAGGACATTCACCAGAGACAAAGAAATTGACAATATTGGCATACCACGGTTGGAGGTCTCCGATTGCGAACATTTCATCATTGGGGAACTCTTCCCGTATTTGCTCCGTCAATGGCACATTTACCTCTACTTTTTGGTATGGAACCAATTGGCTCAAGTTGTCAGCCACGTGGTTTTCTGCTCCCTTCTTGTCTCATACCTATAAGTCAAAATCGCTCAAAAGTCAGGTCTACCTAATCAATCTTGGCTTGGCCTCTTTCTTCATTGTCAAATGATGAAGCGTTGCATGGTTAGTAAACAAAATAACTTTGGTACCAAAAATATAAGATTAAAATTTCTCTAAGAAAAATACCACCATAAGTAATTCATTTTTAGGGTCGAGTGGTTCCTTTGAGCCCCATTGAGAGTCATGGATGCATAATCGATGGTGTAGGGTACTCTCCCCACACTTTGACCTAGCACCAATCCAACAACATAATCACTCGCATCGCACAATGATCTCGAAAGGCGTGGACCAATCCGGGGGTTGCATGATAGGAGCCGAAACTAAACTTTCTTTCAATGTATCGAAGGCTCCTTTAAAACCCTCATCAACCAAAACTTCTATATCCTTTTGAAAAAACTTTCATAAAGGAGATGCAATTTTTTTTAAAAAAATCCTTGATGAACCGGCGGTAGAATCCTGCATGACCAAGAAAAGAACGCACTTTGCACTCATTAGTAGAATAAGGAAAAGTTTGAATCATGTCTATTTTTTTCCTTCTCTATCTCAATTAGATGATACAACATGGCCTAAGATAATTCCTTGTTCTACCATGAAATGAGATTTCTCAGAATTTAACACAAGGTTAGTATCAATGCAACGTTTAAGAACTTGTGCTAAATTTTCTATCCTCTTGGGCTCCTTTTCCACAACCTCATCATCCTGGGAAGTGCAAACCTCCTTATCACTCCCCAAAGTAATAGCACTTACATTTTTGCGAGGATTCAATTCCGTTTGGGATGGAAGTTTTCCCGAATATCTTGACTCCATTCGATTTAATATTTGAGCCACTTGACTCATTTGATAATCTAAGCTCTTAATGCTTGACCCAGCCTTTTCCTGATTTTTTTTTTAATTTTCCGCACTAGGGCTCAATCTTCGCAAGGCTTGCATCATCTCGTCCTTTGATATCCCCAAAATTTCACCTTGATCATGAGGCTTGTCTTAGATTATTTGAAATTGGGGTTGAGGAGGCCGATATTGTTGTTAAGGGGGGCAATATGGTTAAGAATTTTAC
This sequence comes from Rubia balearica, assembly GCA_032355405.1. Taxonomy (NCBI): domain Eukaryota; kingdom Viridiplantae; phylum Streptophyta; class Magnoliopsida; order Gentianales; family Rubiaceae; genus Rubia; species Rubia balearica. The sequence continues at coordinate 4,510 of JAULKJ010236552.1, forward strand.
CCCCCTTGAGCATTTCTGTACCAAAGGTTTGGATGATCCCTCCATGATAGGCTGTCGTCTTGCCTCTCAAAGATAGTATTTTTAGGCCCTAATTGCAGTTAACTACTAGAAAGTAGATAGTAGCAAGTCGAGGTCATCCACGAGGAAAAGAGAGTTTTATCGAGTGTTAAACGTAGTTAAAAAGCACGCGAAGAAGTCACTCTACGTGTGTGGTAACCAAGTTGGGGGCTTTTGATTTTAGAAAACACCATGAGTACTTTAAAGAGCTAAATTAACCACAACAATTAGAGAAAACAATATAACTACGAACACACTAGCATGAAAGATGTAATTAAGATGATAGCAAGTCTTGGGCACAATTGGTTTACATTTATAGTTATCCTTTGATCATCGACTAATCATCCTATTTTTATGCATTCATCACATATTGTGGAGAACTTATCAACACATTTCGGGTGAAGATATTTCTCGCCTCTCCTCAGTTATAGTTAGAGTAGGCGATTGGCACCACACAATAACCCTTACCATTGGGTCACCCCAGAAGATCGGCATCATAGACTTCCCCAAGAATAGCAATACACATGGAGAACTAATACAACTAACACAATATCCTACAAGCGAGAAATATCGGGATATCACAAATATATCTACTAATAACGCTACGAGAATCCGCCTTCTTGCTAATCGTTATTAGTGAGCCACATTGACAATTAGTCAAACCCATTCAAATTCATCTCAAGTCTAAGCAATTTCATCAATCAATAATCATCATTCCAAATTATAACGTAACATCAAATAACGATAATCACATTGATAAAAGGTCAAAGTATACGGGGTTTGACAAAAAACCTAGAAAATAATTAACCCACAATCATCAACTAGTTGATCATCCTAGTCTAAATCATGCATTAACTACACAAGCAAGCACAAAATATACTTGATAATCAAAGCAAAAAATAGGAGAAATCAAATCTCACAAATTCATACTAGAAATGCTTATCAATTACTCCCAAGAACATATTTAGCCTAGATTAGCTAAACACATAACAAATATACAAATCCATGGTAAAAATAAGATAAAAGGTGAAGAAAAATTGTGTTTTTATGGTTTTAGGAGAGAAATTCCGGATAGGATAAAGTTTTAATGAAAGAAGAGGTTAGAAACAAATTTAAGGGTTCAAACTAGGTCCATCTCTGTGGGCTGCAAGGCATGTTTGCGACCCTCAGAGGAGCTACTAAGTGAAGAACGAATTTTTTGACCATTGTTGTGGGCTGCAAGGAAGGCCTGCGGCCCACAGAGCAGCTGTTTCCCTTTTTATTTGCTTCGCCACGGATCAAACTGCTTATCCATTTTGGGAGTTCTTGTAGTTTATTTTATAGTGCTCAAGATGACAAATCCATTGGTACCACCCTCGAATGCTGGTTCTTGTCGGATTGTTCTCAGTAGTTGGTTCAAACTTTTGGATCACAGTTCATCCGCTCCTTTGTCTTCATTCTTCGACCCTTTTATATTCTACCACGTTTTGATTCGTGGCCTTAAATATTCTACCATACATGAAAATGACCTTCATTAAAATACTCCAAACTGCTTACGAGCAATCTACAAATTAAGCTCATAAAAACTAATCTAGATGCTCGTAAGGACCAAAAATCCATTAGACTCAAAAGAGGTTACAAAATGAAGAATTTAGATACGAAAACCAAAAAAGGTTGTCCAAACCCCTTATAATGTAATACTACCTAAATCTAGAAGTCTTTCAACAAAAAGATAACAAAAGAGATGGTAAATATTTCGGAAAATACATGCATTTGACGTCTCATCACTCCAATATGTATTGTAAGGCTTATGGCACTCACCTCTTCTACATAGTCATCTTACAAAAAAGGAAAAGTGCCCGTAGGATGCGCAAAGGAACAAATTCCACAATACTTCACATACAACACATTTTCGTATTTTGTCATCAATGACTTCACCACAGAAATGAGGGCCAACATTTGATCCTCAGGCTTTCCATTTTTGAAGCTAGCATTTGTGTTGTTCTGGTTTTCCCTTCTAAGATTGGACCTGGAACTAGAAGTCCTTGACTCCTCGGCCAAATTTTCATATAATTCCATGGCTTCCCCCAAACCCTTATTTCCAGTGGATCCATCACAAGCTCCTCTAACTTGTCTTTGCTCCTCATTGAGTATACCATTATAGAAATAGCACACCAAGTCTTTTTTCGAGTATCCATGGTACATGAAAATCATAAGGATCTTCTTGAACTTCTCCCAATAGTTGTAATATGACTCTTCATACCATTGAAGAATGTTTTTATTGTTCTTCTCCAAAGTGGCGAATTTGGAGGCCGATAAGTACTTAGCAAGGAACTTACTCTTCAATTCAATCTACGAGTTGATGTTTCTGGAAGGAAGATAATATATCCAATCCCTTGCGGCATCTCTCAAAGAAAATGGGAATGCCTTTAACTTGTATAGCTCATCATCTACTCCCTCAGGAATCATACCACAACACACCATATAGAAGTCAAAGAGATGTTTATTGGGATCTTCCCCTTCCCTACCAAGGAATGATGGTAGCAACTGTATCAACACATATTTTAGCTCAAAATTCCCATTAGGCCTAACCGCCAGATAAGTGATACACATCGGTTGTTGCTCAAGATTAGGAGCCATGGATTTCCTGAAAGGAACTTTCCTCATAAGAACATTCTCTCATTGAAGATGAGGGGGGTTGATGCTCCTCAATGGGAATTCTCATAGTGATCCTCCATGAAAGTAGTAGGCTCGCTAAAATGGTCACTAGAAGGGTATTATTCACACTTTCTAAGGAAGGACTTCTAGCCCTCATAAGGGTTAGTTGTAAACAGGGGTCGTAGTATAGTGTTTCTTGTGGAGAGGATCGAGTACGAACCATACACCAAGAACTCAAACAATACGTCTCCAAGCTAACCAAAAATTGAACAAAAATCAAATTAAAACCAACTAGCACATATTCACATAAATTTTGGAAGTAATCGTTGTACATCTCAAATATACAATTTATAAGCCCTAATGCTTCCTAAATACAACTAATTAGATAGTGGCAACTCAGGGTTGTCTGCGAAGAAGAGGGATTTTCCTAAAGGTTCATGCATATAAGGGTGGATAATAGCATCTCTCTGTGTGTGTATGTGAAATTAAAGAGGATGGTTTTGGTTTGATTTTTCTAAGCTATGAAATGAAAAATAAGACAACTAGCATATAAAGGCAATTATGCTAATCATGCAATAAACTAAGAAAAGAGGATAAAAACACAAGTTACAAAACCTTGGGGGAAATTGATTTCCACTTCCAAGCCTCTTATAGTTCATAGAAACAATCACCCATTTGTTTATCTTGATTACCTATTATGAATGCTACAACTTTCATTTTGAAGATAAACATTATGTTCTTCTCAAGAGTAATGTACAAAAGCGTTCAACGACTATTTGTAAACCATACCAAAGATCACTTTAGAAAATCGATGCCTGAAGGTATTTCATCAATGGAATCATGCATAAAGAACTAATATATTTGATAACTATAAACGTTCTACCAAATGTCTAGTCATTTAACCAAACAATGCATTTATTAGGGTTAACCTAGAAAGATCTATATTCAAGACTTTCCCATTAGTGCTACCTTAGGATAAACATGTCAAAGATCAATATTATCACATTCATCTAGCAATGTTAACATAATTTACATAAAAAGAGGTTCTAATTCCATGTTTTTGGGTTTCATGACAAAGAGATAATAAATTGTGCACATTTCTTACTTCCTAACATGTTATCATACGAACATTTCATATTCTCTCAAGATCAAACGACTTCTATGGCCCACCAACTATCACCATCATCCACCTTCGGCACCTTATATTTTATTAACATGTTTGGCCTCTCAACTTACAAAATAGCTTAATCGTAGCCCCTCAGTCACGTCAGTTCGTTAACTTTATAGTTTCCTCCATTAATTGAGGGTAAAATTATCATATCGCCTTTTTTATTTCTATACCCAGCCACCAAACTTTCTAAATTACAACCTAACCCCCCTCCCCCTTATAATTATAACCCAACCCCCTAATAGTTACAAATCCCTTCCCCAGTTCGAGCAGAAGGTGAATCCTCGCTAGATTTTTATTTAGGTTCGCACAATCCTCACTAGGGTTAGATTTTGGTTTGAAAAATCCTCTTGTCATCGAGGAATATACCTGCGTCCGGTGGCAGAGTGAATGTTGCAGTGTTTATAAAAAGGTTTCCATAAATTGACCGCTACAGACTAACAGGGTTTTCTCTTGGTGGTAACTGAGAAATGGTGTCGAGTCGTGGTGGAGAAAGGCAGCCATGGTGGATTAGGTGGCGGAGGAGGGTGGCCGTGGAAACCATTGAGAGTTGATGATGGGGGTTTGTAGGTTTTAGGCGGCACGACCTCTCCACAAATCCCTCGATCACGCCCCTGATCAGCTACGCACCGCCGCACAACACCATTCTCTGGTTGTTGATGTTGTGCCACCACCATATCTCGGTGGTGCAATTCTTCATCCCGATGAGGATTGGTGGCATGAGAGGGAGGCATGTTACCCTTTACTTATCCATGGTGGTAAACATCTAGTCCATGTGGTATTTGGACAGAACCACCTCTACCACCTGCCTGCGCACCTTGTTTTGCACCACCGGTATTTGAAATTGCGGTTGGATTAGGGTCTTTGAAATTGTGGTGGGAAGATGGTAGTGGAAGGGTGAAAATGAGGGGAAAGGCGGGTGGGGCAAAGGAAGGTAAATGAGGGGAAAGACTAGTGGGGAGACAGAATAGAAAGGAGTGGAAAGGCTGGTGGGGCGACGGAAAGGAAATGGGGAGAGGGGGAAAGGAAAAGGAAAAATATAAATAAAAAGAATAGAAAAATATAAAAGTAAAAAAATTGAACAAAATTGAAAAATGACCACTTTACCCTTGAAATTAATGTTTTTGACCAAACTTGACGTTTTGACCAGAAAGAAGGGCCACGAATCTACAGTTTTATAAGTTGAGGGTCCAAAAGTGTTCAAAAACAAGATAAGAGAGCAAAGGTAAACGATCGTGATAGTTAAAAGGCCACAGAAGTCATTTGCTCTATTCTCAAACATCTCAAGTAATTAACCACATTTTATATCACAATAAATACAAAGTAATCAAGAATTCATAAATGAGAAAATAAAAATTCTCACTACATGGGTTTGGAAGCATAAATAAATTTCTCCCAAGAGATAATTTTAGCTACTAGAGTTCATACTAACATTCATAATTAAGTCAAACATGAACTAGATGAAAATAGATGAAAAGAAAGCACACACTAGGTTTGAAGAGGAAAGTGTTCGGCCAAGAAGAAGATAGGAAATAAGAGTATAAAAGTTCTATTTATAATACAAGAGAAATCATAAAATATGACACTTGCAGCAGGTATGTTGCGAGTCGTCAGTGAATCCCACTCTGCATGACAGATGTCACTGCTCGCGACAGGTACAAAAACCAGCTCTTGAAACTTCATTTCTCTTGTCTTTTTGTATCCTTCATCTTCAAGATTACTTTTTAAAGTCTTCAACCCTAAAAATTAAATCTTCAAGTCTTGAAAACTTCACATAGTTTCCCTTGTCACACAAAATTCCCTAGAAAAGTAACAAGAGTTCAAAAGTTGCTCTTAACTATCCTAAGAGAATTTCAAGGAAAAATTCAAGATCTAAAGAACGAAAATACCCAAAAGTGAGTCCAAATTGTCCTAAAACTACTATATAAAATGAACACATCAATAATCACTAGCACTACACATCATCTCAAATGGAAAGGACCAATTAGGTGGTTTTATGATAGGAGTGGTTACTAGCTTTCCCTTCAATGTGGAAAAGGATTTATTACCCCTCCTCATCAATGACAAATTCCACATCCTTTTTCAACAACTTACAGAAAAAAAATGAGATTTTAGAGAAATCCTTAATTAAACGCCGGTGGAACCCAACGTGTCCTAAGAATGACCTAATATCCCTAACACTACTAGGATTGGGAAAGGATTTATTGGTGTCTACCTTTTAGTTGTCTACTTATAAGCCTTGTGATTACATGACCAAGTGAAATACCTTTCTCCACCATGAAGTGGCACTTTTCAGAGTTCAATACAAGGTTGGTATCAATTAATGCATCTCTTTAGCACTAACAATAAACGGTGTAAGAAACTATCGAAAGACTCTCTATGAATGGTGAAATCATTCAGGAAAACCTTTACAAATGCTCGATGAACTCCAAAAATATGCTAACCATGCACCTTTGAAAAGTTCCTGGGTGTTGCAAAGACCAAATGCATGCACCTAGAAGCAAAGGTGCCAAAAGAGCATGTAAAGGTAATTTTTTCTTGGTCTTCGGGGTCAATGGATATTTGGATGTATCTCAAATAACCATCTAGGAAATAATAGTATGCATGACTATCCAACCTTTCCAAAATTTGGTGGACGAAAAGTAAGGGGAAGTGGTCCTTGCAAGTCACCGCATTTAAGCGGCGGTAGTCTATACATACTCACCACCGGTTTTGAATACAGGTTAGTATTGAATCCCCATCCTTGTTTTTCACCACTCTTAATCCAATTTTCTTAGGTATGACTTGGGTAGGACTAACCCATTTGCAATTGGAGATAGGGTATATCATCCGGGCTTTAAGTAGTTTAAGGACCTCGCCATTCACAACTTCCATCATAGGCGGGTTTAACCATTGTTGAGGTTGCCTCAGGGGTTTTCCCCTTTCACCCATAAAATTTGGTGCATAAAAGTCGAGGAGATTGTAAACTTAATGTTGTATATAGTCCACCCTATCATTCCCTTATACTTTTTAGCACTTCAATTAATCTAGCCTCTTGGCCATTTGTGAGCTTGCTAGAGATGATAATCGGAAATGTATCCCCCCCCCCTCCGCCTAAGAAATAATATTCAAAGTCTTCGGTTAAAGGTATGAGTTCAACTACCCATGGCTCCTCTATAGAAGGTCTGGTTTCTGATGCATCAAGTTCATCCCAATTTTCTGGGAGGGCTTCTCGGGGTGCCTCAATTTTGGGATCAATCTCCCCATGGTCTCTACCAAACTAGCATTTAGAGATTCAAGCCATGCATCATTACTAATAAACTCATTCTCTAAAGACACCAACATGTTATCATCAAAAACATCTTGCACAATTTCATCAATGACATCAATCGCATGCAAAGAGGATCATCAAGAGGATATTTCATGCTTTCATAAAGGCTAAACTCAACAATGTCACTACCCATTCCGTATTCATCTTCCCCGTATGCATATTAATATTAACCCTAGAAGTTTCCTAGAAAAGTCTACCTAAAAGTATAGGTGTGGCTTTCTTTTCATTTTCCATGTCTAAGATATACAAATTTGTCAGAAAGGTTAATTCATTAACTTTAACCAACACTTCCTCCACAATATCTCTTAGGTTTGTAGTGGAGCGATCGACTTATTGAACCACCACTACGGTGTCATGCAATTTACCAAGGTTTAAATATTTATACAATGAATATGAGATGACATTGATTGAAGCTCCTAAATATAGAATGTCATCATTGATCAATGTATTTCCCACCATGAAATAAATGGTAAATATCTCATATTCATTACAGTTTGAGGAAGGCCTTTTTGCACAAAGGTATAAATGTGATCACTAACTTGTTCTACCAACCTAAGCCTATCATGCTTTGAGGTGCATAGTGATTTTAAGAACTTAACATACCTAGGCATATGTTCAATAGCATCAATGATAGGGATACTTACCTCACAGCGGCCAAGAACCTTGGAGAGCTCCCTAATGCGTTCTTTCCCCTTTGAGCATATATCCTCACATCTTCATGTTTTTCCTACTGGAATGCTTGGGATCTTCCATCCCACTCTTCTTGTAGCTCATCCCACGCATAGCTTTTATCGATCTCCCATTTGGTCCTCACATCCATGGAATTTGCTTATGGGGTTTGGAACCTATAAGAATGACGTGTAGCCTTCCTTTATGATTTGGTTTTCAGGTGATGGACCGACAAAGCTAGAGTATCCACTTTAGCCTCTAAGACTCTAATGCTAAAAAATTCATTCATGTCAAAGTCTCAGATTTTTTTCGTGGATTCGGGAATGGAATTTCTCATTTGACTCGACCATGACCGTGATGGCTTGTTTGAGGGTTCAACTTAAGACTAACTCCGAGGTTGTATTAAGACTCAGCGAACACTCGATATGTCTTCACCTTACTGATTATGAGAGAGAACGTGTTTGTTTGTCGTTAACTTTTCGTTACCCCATCTCATACTTATTTTTATCCTTTATTCTTAATGCTTCCCCATTATTTTAGTGTATTCATGTAACTTATGTTGTTTACTGAATTGCAGATATGGATCTAGCTGGGAATGCCGTTGAGAGGTCATTTTTCTCTGATGATGAAAATGAAGAGATAGAGGCCACGCCCATCCACCCAAACGATACCATTGCTAATGATGTCCCTCAGGAGAACTTCAATAGAACAAATTCTCAAATAATATCTACTGAAGGTGAAACCCCTGGGAGAGAGGTGGCTGATGATAATGCTACTGATGCCTCCAGAGAAAAGAGGAGAAATGAGCGGTATGGTGGTTCGTCAACTACCTTAGCCCCTCCTGGGAAAAATAGGCTTACTAGTCAATCCTGTTATAAACCTCCACCTATCAGCAATAACTTGCTGATAGAAGGAACTGTTCCTACTACTCTCTCTAAACTCTCTCTTCATGAAATGATGGTCATGGTATGTTAGCTAGAAGTTTTTAATGATGTTTGGTTTGATTTGGTATTCCCCTATTGCGAGTCCTGATGGACAGGGGAAATTTACATTTCCCAGTTCTACTCATTCACGAGCGCGAAGACAATGTCGCGAGTCGTGATGACCCTTTTGCGAGTCGCAATACATGTATCGCGATTGCGAAAGGATTCCGAATTTTTGCAACTTCCAGACCCAAAAAATCACGATCATGATAGGGACATCGCGAGTCGCAAGAGGTCATCGTGACCGCGATAGATTCCCCAGAAAACCGAATCATTTTTCTTTCTTCTTCTTCTCAATCAATTACTCCTAAGAACCACCGCACTTCAACACATTTCTCCACCATCTTGCATATATAGACATGATCATTCTTGCAT